>JAWDGP010007558.1:162500-230000 GCA_033675545.1 Elysia crispata
TTATTATTATTATTATTATTATTATTATTATTATTATTTATTAATATCCATTTCATATGAGTGCATCAATTTCAGAATGTTTTAAACTGTGTCGGTAAAAAAAAACGTTTACCTGTGATTACAAAAGACTTCAAAATACTCCTAAAACTTCATGAATATTTAAAATTGTAGTTTAGAACTGTATTGTGAATGGTGAATCTTTCTTTCTACTGTTCAAATTCTTGCAAATATCGGCATTGTTAGATTTACCTGAAAATCTGAGTGTGATTATATTTTTGTTTTATACCAGATATATTGTTCCTTGTATGATTTCAACAGTTTTTACAATGTGTTACGTCTTGCCTAGAATTTGTTTATATTGTCCACACTTTAGAACTTAATCACTAAAATCTGTAAAATTTATGCAAAATTAAATGTATTTCGCAAGTTAAATAAAAAGTCTCCTTACATGCTACATTCATGATTTGTAGATTTTATATCATTTTCATTTTATGTTACATTTTTATGTTAAAATAAATACTCTTTATTCGTCATTATATATGATAATGGATCCAGGAGATCGAAAAAACGAGTCTTTGTCACATGAGCAATATTGTAGAATTTTTTAAAGTAATCTTTTTTGTTTTGGTCTATTTTGCTTTTATATTTTTCTTCCTACGAGTGTCTTTTAACAAAATAGTAAAACTTATTCTTCAAAACCGTATTTCATTTCGTTCTTTTCTCTCCCAGCCCAATGCATCTGTTTCCCAGACTGCCCCACCAAAACCTCACTATAGAAGAGGAACAATCCTTTCTGCAGGCTGCGGCCTCTTCAACTTCTCCCTCTAAATCGAGGTTTAATCCTTCCATCGAGAGACGAAGACACGCCCTTCCTGTCACTGATGGAATCGGCCCTTCCAAAAACACGCCCCTTCACAGCCCCGAGAGAACACCGGAAGCCCTGCGGACAATGCTTCATGCACCCAAAATCAGCCCTGCAGCTGCAATGGCTGCTGCCGCTGCTGCCACATCTGCTGTTCGCGCAGCCGCAATGTCACAGACTGTGACATCACAAGCGACAAGCTCCGCCCCTTCTCCTTACCCTGCCCATCTCGTCCCACGACCGATGTTTCAAGGCCTCCCGTTGTCCTCTGTTGCTGCCGCTCCAGACGCTAATGCCTTTAATCTTTTGGGAGAGGCTCTTTCATTGAGAGGTGGCCTCAATCTCAATGGCTTCTCTGCCGGAAGTTCATCCACGACATCAAACAACTCGCCACTAGCGACAACATCCTCAACGGTGTCCTCCATAGCATCGTCATCATCTTCAACCTCATCATCGTCCTCTACAGCTGCAATGCCATTACAGTCCTTCCCATTTGGTCCCCAGACGACAGGTCTAACAGCTCCGCTCGGCACCCTCCCCCCAGCTCCCCATCCCGCCCTGCTGCTCCCGGGTCGACCCTATCCTGGGCACCCTCCACTGGACGAGGAACAGTTGCGGTACCTGAGCTTGGCGCAGATCCAGGCCGCTAACCAAGCTCATCTTGCTGGGGAGGTAGCCAAGCTGAAGCAGCAGTCACCTCCCTTCCTCACCCGGAACTACCTCGAGCTAGCCATGCTGGTTTGCAACACGTTCCGAGGCAAGCTCTTCCCGTGTCCGCACTGCCGTTACGTCACGGACCGCCGCAACAACCTAAAACGTCACGTGGCGACCATGCACCAAACCTGCGACAAACAGCTCGAGTGCTGCGGGGTCCGATTCTCCACCAAGGCTTCTCTCCGCGAGCACATCACCATCTTCCACCACAACGGTTATTCTTGCCCGTTCTGTGGACGCAGGTTCTGTAGAAAGGCTCTCCTCAAGAGACACCTGTCTGTCCACAGCGGACAGAAGGACTACACGTGTCCCAGCTGTGACTACGCCACGTCTCACAAGAGCAACTTGGAGCGGCACAAGCGGATCCACGCCCGCCTTCACCTGATGGGCGGAGACGCCTCTGGTCACGACATCGACGATGAAGAGTTACGGCGGATGGAGGAAGAAGAAGAGGAGGAGGATCGTCGACGACGGCGTCAGGCAGCCAGTATGATGATGATGTTAGATGAAGACGACGACGAGACCCAAGATATCGATCTGGAAGGAGATCGTGGAGAAAACAGCAACAACCACCATCGCCGTGCCGTTAGAAATTCTTCCCGAGCAAGTTCATCAGATGACTTCAGGGCCCCGGGACATTCTTGGCCAATCTCAGGCATGATGAGGCCTGAAAATTTCAACTTCCTCTCCAGCAGCGTACCATTTCCAAGCAGCATTTCTGAAGACTCCAATAACCAAATGAATTTTCCATTCTCATTAAGTGAAGACAAAAAACACCAAACCCAAACTATTAATTCTTACACGAGTAAGCCTGCATCAAGAAGTACGAACTTTCTAGAACACGATGCTCTTGTTCCGAACAAAAAGACGGGCAAAGATGATGATGATGATGATGAAGAGTATGACGTCGAAATTGACGTAAACGGTGACATCACAGATAATGAAAATGAGGCTGACAAAATTGCTGGTCAAAAAAGACAGGAAAGCAAAACTGAAAAGAAAATTATATGTAACACCATATCAGAAAATAAGAAAATCATCAACAACAATAATAACAATAACAATGAGAAAAACATTCCCCCAACATCGCTCTATCGTCCTTTCAGTGTCACCTCAAGCCCTGCTGGTCACGTGAGAGACAATCAACCAATGAACTTGATAATGGACAACAAACATGGCCGCACAGCTGCAGATATCACTATGGCAACAAGACTTGCGCATGGCTTTGCTGCTGCTCCCACTGCACACTCTAACTTCTGACTGAACATTCTTCTTTTAATACTATCTTCTGACTGTGAGCTTGTGTGGACCTGAAAACGTTTAGATAACTAGAGAGAGTTACGTAGTACTACATTCCTTATGATTTATCTTAGACGCCATTATTTGAATATCTTCCTATAATCCGTATTGAAAAAACGTATCTGATCAGTGTATGAACTGCCCTCATATTTTCATCTATATGTAAAACTTCGCTATTGACTTTGAACCTTATCAGCTCTGCTATTAGGATTTTAAAAAAAAGTCTAAGAGCATCATTGAATATTAAAATCGTTCTTGTATAGATTACTGACTTTCATGATAGCTCCTCCTAACGCTGCATTCACATAAATAGACAATATAAACTATATACAATATTTTTTTACCTTTTTTTCACTACATATTAAACCAATTGTAAACAAATAATTCATTTTGAAAGACCCTAGCCTTCTCGCTTGTTTGTTTGCGATATCTTTATTTTTTTTATCATAAATCTCCTAGTCAAAGTGAATTTCATAAATCTATTGTCCAAATTCAAGACAACACCAACAATCTATTTGATACTGATTAATTTGTACGAAACATTTCCATTTATCCAGTTCATTTTTATACCTCAATGCAATGAGTGCTTTTTGTCTTTCAATTTGATATACTTAATCTTCAATGAATGCTTTTTTTTCTTAATTTGAATACATTTTCCACCATAGCATGCATAGAAAAATAAAAGCCAACTAATATCTAATTATTCCCTCTCATATTCTATTCCTCTTTGAGATTCCTCTTTCTTCCTCTCTCGCTCTCTCTCTCTCTCTCTCTCTCTCTCTCTCTCTCTTTCTCTCTCTCTTTTTAATCCATCTATTGAATATTTCTCTCTTCTTTCTTGTTTCTCTACTTCTTTTTACTTCAAAACCCTTATTAAGTTGAAAAAATATGAGCGCTATTTGCCCAGATTTTACACAAGAATTTCAGTTAGGTGAGAAGTGAGTTCTGATTTTTTAGCATTTCTGGAAGATATTTTCAGTTAGATAAATTCTGAACAATTGGTGGGTATCACTTCCTTTTTTTAGACGACGAATAAGATTTTAAATTAGTGGATAAACTATATTAAGCAAGTAATCACTTCAATAAAACAAAATTCTCACTTACTAGTCTCGGAACACAAAGATCTACATTTTCATGAATTCTGATTATCTTTCCTGTCTTTGATATTTTCCATGAAGAGAATTATAATTCTGACGTTTTGGTATTCTCTGAATATGAATTTTATATTTATTTTTTTAATCATAATGTTTCCAAGACATGCTTTTACAGCTAATAATTATAGCCGATATCAAGATAATGATAATAATAATAATAATAATAATAATAATAATAATAATAATAATAATAATAATAATAATAATAATAATAATAATAATAATGATGATGATGATGATGATGATGATGATGATGATGATGATGATGATGATGATGATAATAATAATAATAATAATAATAATAATAATAATATATTAATAATAATTATGATAATAGTAATTATTATTATTATAATTATAATAACAATAATTAAAATGTGATAATAAACATTATTTTAAAAGCGTTCTCCCTAAAAAAAATTTCAGCTCAGAGCGCTAGTACACTTTAAAATCTTATTCACAAAAAACATGTAATCGCAACAGTATTCATTAATGCAAGGTAGGTTGTGTACTAATGCATCCTTAGTTGCTTTTTAAAAGTGTTCTGAATTTGCGTTTGTCATCTGCAGCTGAAGTAGGTTATTCCAGAATGCGGCACCGCTTAGTTTTCGCAACTAAACAGAGGGAAAAATAATTACCATATTAGATGAAAACTCCTGTTTGAAATTCACTTGGTGCATGCAGCTTTCCTATCGCCTTCATAACAAATGAATGCAACATGATCATTGATGAACACAGGACAATACCTGGAATGTGTAGTGGTCTACTTGTCTACAAGAATTTTCTCCGTCGCCCCTCAAAACTTCTTTCCACCGTTCCCTGCTTGAGAGGTGTTTACGCCACTGATTCAGGTAATCATTCAAGTAACAGGCAGAAAGGCCAGAACTCTGATCTAATTCTATACACTTATTAAACTTAGTATTCTGCCGGATAATGGAAAAAAAAACTATTATGTTTAAGCAAATTCTTTTTGCTGTTGCTATTGCTGCTTGTGATGCAGTTGTTGTTTTTGATGTTGTTCTTTTTCATGGTGATGATGTATCCGAAATGTTAACGTGAAAAAAAATACTAATATTAAATTGATAATTCTATGATTATAGATGAAGCGCCAAGTAAAAGTTCGGCATTAACGAAGCAACTCTACAATTTGTAGCTTCTTTTTAACTATATTAACTGATTGATTCTTACATCATCTGTATTGTTCCAATTTCGCCTTTCTTGTGGTAAAAAAGAAATTCGGCTACATAACTGGCAAATAACATTTGATATAGCGAAAATTTAATGTTTGGTTGTAGAGTATACATGAAATTTTATTTTACATTGATCGGAAATTTCAACCATTGCACAATGCCATGTATCTGCTTTTCCCATGTCCTGTTTGTGAATACGTAAAAACTTTTTTCTCTACTCTGTTAAGATGAAGAACTACTGACAATTGTTCCCACTTTTGTAGAAATGTTTCATTCTCTGATGTTTTTGTTCAGCATTGAAGCTGATTTAGAAAAGCTTGTTGCCTTCTTTTTTTTAATTATTTTTTTTAAGTAGGAAACAAATTTTATGAAATGAACTGCTAATCCATTTGTTGGATAATGTTCTTTTTTTTATAACGTGGAATTAAAGTAAAACACAATAAAATGCCAAAATCTGCGTTTTGTTTCATTTTATTCAGTTGTAATTTTGAATGTTTCTAAATAATTTTATCGTTACAGATATAGTAATGTATAATATGAAAAGTTCACAGTTAACCATGCGGAAAGTGGCTGTATGAAAACAAAGAAGAAGATACATGTATTTGCGTTCGTAGTAATCATTTCCGTCATTGTTAAAACATAAAACAAAACTTTTAACATAAAATTTAATATAAATGGTAAAAATAATTTGTTAATGGATCACAGCAGAATGTGTATTGAAAACAAGATTTGATTCTTTAATCTATTAATGCTTGGAAGAACTCTGCTACATTAAATGTAAAAATCCATTAAACAATTATAACAAATTGAATTCACAAAATAAAATGTACATTTAGTTCGAAAGTATGCAAAATTTAAAAATATTTCATTTAATATATGATTTAGAGAGATAAATCGTTCCAGAACAATTTTGTAATTAATTTCACAAAAAAAAACCCATAGATTTATAAATTAATGGGCTGAAATTCTACACTCTGCTGGAGGAAATTTTTTTTTTTTTTTTTTTTTTTAGAAATCATCCAATACAAATGAAAATGAATATTTCTGAACTAGGGATTGAAAATTTTCAGTGAAGTGCATAATCATAATCGTAGAAAATTATTTGCACATAAGCATATATTTACAAGCTACCTTTTCGCTTTACGTTTGTTAAAAAGCCGCTCTATCATTTTAGTATCTATCAAGCTTTATAAAAATTCCCAATTCATCGGGTACAAAAAAAAAAATAACGGAATTCATACTCTTATATTTACATTTTATATACTGTAAGAGGAGTAATGGAGGACGAAAAATATTTTTCGTAAAGGAATCATAAAAAGTAGCCATGGCGACTAGATACAATTTTTCCTTAATACATAATTATCTACAGGTATGGAAAACCGTTATGCAACAATGTGTGAAAATCTCAAGTCTCGACTACAACATTGTAGCTTTACGTGACATTCTCGCACAATCACTCGTCGATATCCGACTCCAAAGCTGGGCGCTCGCCGATAAATCGTACCTGATCCTCGCCTACCTCGAGGAACTTCCGATGAAACATTTCTGTGGCGCCAAACATAAACATTTCAACTTCCTCGTTGTCCCGTTCCACCTCACTGACCACTGTCTGGTCATCCATCTGATCCAGGTCCCCAGCCCGCTTCTCGATCGCCTTGACCACCTTGTCCAGAAGAGCGCTGACTTCATCTGGAGGAGTTGACGACAGAACTCTGGGGAGATAATTATTACAAAAAAGGATGAAAGGGAAAGATAATTTACGTTTTTATTTTATATTAGATTTTGAATTAATGCTCTCAACGCTAAAAATGTAAGAAATGAATAGCAGTGCTCATGTCTATAATAAATTTGTTTTCCTTTTTCCGAAGAGGATAACCAGCTTCTTTGGGTTTTTTTTCTTGTATTAAATTGGTTAAAGGAAAATGATAATGTTCAGACCCAAAAGATTTTTGCAGTCTTAAGAATATTTTCTGTGTTGTTGTTGTTGTTATTGTTGTTGTTGTTGTTGTTGTTGTTGTTGTTGTTGTTGTGGCTGTTGTTGTTGCTGCTGCTGTTGTTGTTGTTGCTGTTGTTGTTGTTGTTGTTGCTGTTGTTGTTGTTGTTGTTGTTGTTGTTGTTGTTGTTGTTGTTGTTGTTATTGTTGTTTTGCTTTGTATATTATTATTATTATTATTATTATCATTATTAATATTAATATTATTATTATTATTATTATTATTATTATTATTATTATTATTATTATTATTATTATTATTATTATTATTATTATTATTATTATTATTATTATTATTATATAATGATGATGATGATGATGATGATGATGATGATGACGATGATGATAAACTTTATTATTATTCTTTAAATTCTTTTCTTAGTGTTGCATTGAGTTACATTAAACATTTCCCTGAACATACGTGTCAAAAAACCCGATCAGGTCTTTGGCTTTGGACACCGCCCTGGTCAAGTCTACCCTGTGCTTGACCTCAGCGTCCTCCTCGAATGAAGCCGTGTTCACTAACGTCATGACAATCTTAGCCAGGGTCTCCTCGATGGGGTTATGCAGCAGCATTCTCATGTCAGAGGGGAACTTAAGCAGTAAATCTTGCAGGAAATCTCCGAGAAAGCTGGATCGACGCTCTCTGTTTTCATCAAAAGTGTCTGGTGTTTCTGAATTGTCAGGCTGATATTCTGATTGGTTGGGTTGATATTCTGATTGGTCGGGTTGATATTCTGACTGATCGGGCTGATATTCTGATTCGTCGAGTTGATCATCTAATTGGTCGGGTTGATCTTCTGATTGAGCGGGCTCATATTCTGATTGGTCGGGCTTATATTCCGATTGGTCAAACTGATGTTTTGTGTTGTAAAAGAAACCAGGCCTATCAGGATCTAGATCTTCCAATGAATCTTCCGAATTTAAAGACTCTTTATCTGGAAACCAATTTCCATACCAGCTTGCCTGTGTTCCAACAATCGGGGCGACAATCACAACCAGGAAACAAAGGGAGGTAAATATTGGCTTCATGACGGGTTGTCAGTCTCAACAGTAAGCTGCAAACTTGTTGAGTCTAGACTTGGATGAGAGAAAGACGGAAAATAAGAACTGACCTTCTCACCAGTCGGAGGCTATGTTTATCTTATAAAAAATAGTACTACTACTACTACTACTACTACTACTACTACTACTACTACTACTACTACTACTACTACTACTACTACTACTACTACTACTACTACTACTACTACTACTACTACTACTACTACTACTACTACTACTACTACTACTACTATACTACTACTACTACTACTACTACTACTACTACTACTACTACTACTACTACTACTACTACTACTACTACTACTACTACTACTACTACTACTACTACTACTACTACTACTACTACTACTACTACTACTACTACTACTACTACTACTACTACTACTACTACTACTACTACTACTACTACTACTACTACTACTACTACTACTACTACTACTATTACTACTACTACTACTATTTCACGACTACTACTACTACTACTACTACTACTACTACTACTACTACTACTACTACTACTACTACTACTACTACTACTACTACTACTACTACTACTACTACTACTACTACTACTACTACTACCACTACTACCACTACTATTATTACCACTAATAATAATGGTTATTTAAAAAAGAAAAGTAAAAAGGGAGTTAGAACATCCAAGAATCACAGGCCTGATACATCAGTTAGTTTATGTGATACCATCATTGTTATGATCATTATTGTTGTTTCTCTTTTTCTTTTTTAATTGATATTTTTTTTAACAACACAGTTGGAAGAAAGTATGACTCCTGAGAGCCAAGTGACATAACTCATACAATTATCTGCGCCAGTCACCCATCACATTTTCAGTTGTTTCCCTTTTCCCTCTAAGAAAGTTATTGTCAAAATCTACAAACAAGGATATGGCAACGGTTGACCATCTGCTTGACTTGGCTCTAGAATTCTGGCTTGGCTAGCAGTTATGGTCAAGATGGACACTACAGATTATTTAGATTAATGATTATGTGATATAGCTTGTCCACAACGAACTAATCACAGGCTTTTCCCCCATCCATTGAAGGCCCCTTCAGGCAGAAAACACTACAGAAAACACTCTACATAATCATTAATCTTTACCTTTCGCTTTCAAATATAAACCTAAGACTTTTTTTTGGCTTAGGCGACGAAGGTTTCAAGCTCAAATAAAATTCGTTTCTATGATTTCAAGCGCTAGAGAAACACAACAAAAATATGAAAGAGCAAAAAATCTTAAACTCATCCATCGTGGGTGGAATAGTTTGAGGTCAATCTTAAGCACATTGCTGGGCTTTTCGGCGTCTTTTTCAGAATCACAGTAAAAGCATGAGAAAGGATTTGTGAAATAACTACATTAAGATTGACTTAAAAAAAAAATATCAAAAGTTTAAGACTGGATCCCAACCATTTTTCCTGTAAACTAAAATATTCGTTTTATGATAACAGCAAAATCTACGAATGAAATTACGTACTTCCAAACACGGTGAAGGAATGTACAAGAATGATCAATATTCAGAGGACAAGAGTATCATAAGATCTCTCTCTCTCTCTCTCTCTCTCTCTCTCTCTCTCTCTCTCTCTCTCTCTCTCTCTCTCTCTCTCTCTCTCTCTCTCTCTCTCTCTCTTGCACCCTTTTTTTTTTCTTTTTTTTTCCTTTATCTCCACTTTATTATTAAAAAATAGAAACACACACTTTGTACAAGTTTAAACTATGGTAAAAAATGATCCGCCGTTTGCTTATTGCGTGTCTCTAAGGGGGCGTAACCAAACTGATCCGTTTCATAATATTGTATCATGTATCCTTTTGTTTTCGCATAAAAATTCACATGTAGCATTTTTTACCTGATGTTTTTGCTTGTTGTTTGTGTTGGTATCTTGAATGTCTCAAGTTATTGCTCATCGTATTACATGTATGAAGAGCACCGACTTGGATTCCAATGGTAGATCACAGACTACATCTCATTTCATGTCTTCTTTACTTCTCTCAAACCTTGAGGTTTTGGAGTGTTGTATACATGCCAAATTTTGTTTGCTCTCAAACCTGGAGTCTTGAAGTGTTGCATCTATTACATTTTGTCTCCTCTCAAACCTAGAGCTTTTGGAGTGTTGCATATGTTACATTTTGTCTTCTCTCAAACCTCGAGGTTTTGGAGTGTTGTATACATGCTGCATTTTGACTGCTCTCAAACCTGGAGGTGTTGGAGTATTGTATCTGTTACATTTTGTCTCCTCTCAAACCTAAAGGTTTTTGGAATGTTGTATATGTTATATTTTGTCTTCTTTCAAACCTCGAGGTTTTGGAGTGTTGCATATGTTACATTTTGTCTGCTCCCAAACGTCGAGGTTTTGCAGTGTTGTATGTTTTACATTTTGTCTGCTCTCAAACCTCGAGGTTTTGGAGTGTTGTATATGTTAATATTAATTTTGTCTGCTCTTAAATTCAGAAGTTTTCCACCGTCCTATCTCAAGTAATATCTTCTTTCCTGCTTTAAAAACTAGAAGTTTTGATGGATTGTAATTGATGTGACATTTTTTTGTCCTTTTCTCAGACTTACGACTTTTGATGGATTGCAAATGTGATATTTTTTTTCTGCTCTCAAACCTTCAGATTTTTAAGTTTTTTAATCCTCTTGTTATGTTTAAATCAAATTCCTTTGACAGAATGAAATGTTGCGAAAGCGTCACCATTGTCATAGTCTCTTGATTCTGTTTAGAGAATTTTTTAAGTTGATTGACCCCATTATAGCGCTCTGTTAAAATGATGAGAGTTTCAATTTTAAAGGGATTGTAAAAAAGACAAAAATGGACTAACTGTATTTTGAAATAATATAACTGGTAGATCAGAAAAATTACTCATTTGATTACATTTTTTTTTCTTTTTGTATTTTTTTAAGCTGATGACACCATTATAGCGCTCTGTCAAAACTATGACAATTTCAATTTTAATGGGATTGTAAAAAAGACAAAAATGTACTTATTGTATTTTGTAACAATATTACTCGTAGATCAGAAAAACTACTCAATTAATTACAAATCTTTTTTTTTTCAGTTTTTACCGCAATATGTGAAGAAAGGTTGGACATTGCTACTAATGTCACTGCGGCAGATCAGTAACTTTATAATAATAATATAACTATGTTGCAAGGGAGATAAACAAATGTACTTAAGTACACACTACTTCCCTTATTACCTTTTTAAGTGCAGAGTTCCGATTGCTACCCTTGTTTTTGTTAATGCCTTCACTTGCAGTGTATTCTGATCCACTTCACGTTAGGATGTAACATGAATCAAAGGAACAACTTAGTTGTAGAATTCCGCATTTGCATTTACATTTCTCAATCAAAATCGGTGAAAGATCTCTATTAGACATGGTATTTGTTCGTGGCATAAGAGAGAGAATGGAAAAAAAAAATTATTTCCTTTCTCTTATTGACCTTTTCTTATTGATTCGCAGTGATTTTAACTATTTCATGTTTTCACTTAGACATAGGTATGAAGTCCATTCCTCAGCATTATATCTCTTTCTCTCTATCTCTCTCACTCTCCCTCTCTCTCTCTCCCACTCTCCCTCTCTCTCTATCTCTCCCACTCTCCCTCTCTCTCTCTATCTCTCTCACTCTCCCTCTCTCTCTATCTCTCCCTCTCTCTCTCTCTCACTCTCCCTCTCTCTCTCTTCATTTCCCTTATTTGCCTGATGTAGCTAAGTCTCTGTCTATATATATTATGTCTATATTTCTATATTAACCTCGCCTTCCCTCCCTCTATATGTCGCCCTCTTTATCTCACTATTCCTTTCTTTTCTCTCATTCTCTCTCTGCTACTGCCTTTTTTGTACTCCTGATCTTCATCTACACATCATCATCTGATGCTATAAGAAATTTAAACTATAGAAATGCCAAATTATAACAAAAAAGTCCTACTAGAAATAATTATTTCATAGAAACATTTAAAACGGATATTTCCGAGGCACAAAGTAAGTGCTGGAAGACAAGGCAGGAGGTAAAGTAAGACAGAGATAAATATCTATAACTGACATGCATGTAGCAAGAAAACGGAAAGGTTAGTGAGAGAGTAAGAGATAGAAGTAGATAGAAGAGAGAGAGAGAGAGAGAGAGAGAGAGAGAGAGAGAGAGAGAGAAAGAGAAAGAGAGAAGAGAGGGGGGGAGGGGGAAGAAAGTGTAGGAAGTATAGATAGAACTTTTGAAGGAAGAGAAAGACAGAGAGAGAGAAAAAAAAAAGAAAAAAAAAAGCGGAAAAAGAGATAGAAAGACTGAGGGAGAGAGAAAGAGAGAGAGAGAAAAAAAAGGGGGAGAAAGAGTTTGTAAGATTGAGGGAAAAAAGACAGTTAAAGGAGAGTGTGTGTAGAATTAGAAAAGAATTCAAATAGAGATAGAGAAAATTATCAGAGATAGACAGAAAGACAAAGAGATAGTTAGAGATAGATAGATAGATGGTTAGAATTAGATAAAGAGAAAGCTACGAGATAGATAGATTATATTGTTCGATATAGCTATAGATAGATTGATAGATAGCGATAAATAAATAGATAGACAGAAAGATAGTGTTACAGGAAGAAAAAGAGATAGAGAGTACTAGAAGAAGAAGAGATAGGAAGAAAGACAGATAAATAGATAAAAAATAGAAAGAAAGTATTAGGAGAATAAAGATAGAGATAGAAAGATAGATAATGAATATGAGAAGAAGATAGAGATATTTCTAACTAGTAATGCAGTAGGCGGATCAGTTGCCAGAGTCAAGCCCAGGGAAGTTACGTGACTGCTAACGCCACCACGAATCAAAAAGCTCTCTCTAGCCTGACGTGGCACAATGAGCGAACGCGTCGTGGAAGAATTCACCAGAATCGACACGTCAACTCACACACACAAAAAAAAACAACAACCCAACTATGAACCCAACGGAACTCACGCAAATATATGCAAGCATCAAAGAAACCCGAGATGTCGACGTGATGAAGATCAGACAGTCCTGGAAGCGTATCGAAACATGCGACTTAGCAATGCTTTTTTTTTTTTTACATAATCATGTTACAGATCTAATGCACACGATATCAAAGCAACACTTTCAGCAAAATTAGAATATTATATGAGAAATTGCATTTCTGAAATAAAACCGGGAGTAGAGTAGTAATCATAGCTATATACGCCTCACTAATCCTTAACTTGTTCTTTTTTCTTTTCTAGAGCAACCTGGAATTCGTTTTTCGGATCCTTAAGGTCGATGCGAGTGTTGGGTCACACAGCCTTACCTCCTTCCCTGCTGCAAATACTGTCCTAAGAATTGAGATTAACAGATTAGAATATAGTCGATTCCTTAATGTATAAGCTTTTTGATCAAACACTTTTTCTCGCTCAATGTCCTATTAGACTTCCAAATACAGAAACAAAATTTCATTGTTTTCTTGCGTGTACAGAAATTAGAAAGCAGCAATATGATATAACATTTTGTGTTTGCCTGTTATTCTTGGTTCTTCCAAAACGATTATACTTGTGTTCGATTCTTTTGCTATGGTTTCTGACCCACTAGTTTACTTGCATCTAGTTTCGTTTCCTCTGTTTACCCTCTACTGGCATCTGGAAATGACAGAGACAAAGTTTGCTTGAAATGACTTAACTGCAACCTTTGAGAACGAAGAAAAATAGAAGAGAGGAATAAAATAAATATGATAGCATTTATTCATTATGCGCTTCCAATTTAAGAAGTTAAAGGCGTTATGCATTAATCAACATTATTCAATATAAAATTATTTAACATTAACAAATCTAAGCAGTACACCCATTAAATAATAATACATATGAAACTTGATGTGCATATGATAAAAATATCTACCAAATCAGTGAACATACAATCATAACTTTATATCAGCAAAACTGCGTTAGAAGAATAATCTTAAAATCTAAAAAGGAGCGAACAGCACTGCTTAGAACCCCAATAACTGTGTAGAAAATACTCGATGGAAATTTTACTAGTTGAGTTAACTTGTATCAAGAAATCCTATTTAGGTGAAAGGTGGTAAGATTAAAAACAATAGCGTCTGTGATCTACTCTCCTTTCCAAACTCTATACCGTCCCCTCTTCTTCCTATGACACACTTTCTCATTATCTCTATCTCTCCCCCCCTCTCTCTCTATCTCTCTCTCTCGCTCTCTTTATCTCTCTCTTTTTCTCTCTTGTTTTTGAAATGACTGCGTTCTTTTAAAGGATAAGATCACAAAGCTTATAGGAGAAGTTGTATTTTTCATAAACATTTAAAATTTGGTAAAGACAGGCACATTCATAAACTAAGGAAATGGACGGCTGGCTAATGTTGATATAATGGATAAAGTGATTCTTTTCACAAGCTGCTTCCAACGTATTAAGTAATTTAATAGCTCAACCTTCTTGCCGTTAGTTGAACGATCTACCAACTATGGTATAGGTCGCTCCAGGCATATTAGATCTTGTGGTCCAGAAAACAACGTTTTAACAGATTGTAACAAAGTAGTACCTGACGAAGACAACAATGTTCTAACAAACGCTGCACCCAGTGCTATCTGGCTAAGGCACAACATTCGAACAAAAGCTGTACCTAGTGCTACGTGGCCAAGGCACAGCACTCGAACAAACGCTGTACCCAGTGCTACGTGGCCAAGGCACAGCATTCGAACAAACGCCGTACCCAGTGCTACGTGGCCAAGGCACAACATTCGAACAAATACTGTATCTAGTCTTACCAGGCCAAGACAACAACGTTCTAACAGAATCTGTACTTAGCAGTACCTTACGAAGACAACAACGTTCTAACAGAATCTGTACTTAGCAGTACCTTACGAAGACAACAACGTTCTAAAATAATCTGTACTTAGCAGTACCTTACGAAGACAATACTGTTCCAATAAGCGCTGTGCCTACTCCTATCTGACCAAGACAACAAAGTTCTAGCAAACTTTGTGGCCACTCTTACCTCACCAAGAAGACAACGTTTTACAAACTCTGTACCCATAACTGACGAAAAACGTTTTGGAAAGTTTAAATTCACAAAGTGATATGCACAACTTGATGGCACAATGATGACAAAGATATTAATATTACTGTAGATTTAGTTGAGCCATGTCATGATATTCATGAACTATTTAAGATCAATACAAGTCACTCTCTCTCTCACACACACACACACATACATGCACTCTCACTTTTATCTCTTCTGCTGTTAAACCAACCACCGTTGTATACAACACTCAACATTATACCACATAGTTTCCATCTGACTAATCGAGAGTTTAGAAGCTATCAAAACAGTTACAGATAGAGCTTTTTGTTTCAAAGTCAGGGCGATATAGAACAAAAAGTTTGCTTACGTAACTGAAGATAAATAGAACAGACCTAAAGGCCCAGGCAGAGAGCCAACGCTATGAGATGTCACTAACTGAGAATGAGATAGAACGGATAGCAGAAACGACCATTTAACCAGTTTCAATAATTCTTCCAGCAGCACTGTCAAATTTCCCCAAACCCTGGGATGTTAAATAAGCTTTTTGGATCTGAATTGTACAATAAAAAACTTGAATCAGAATTTGCTGATAATTCGTTTTTCTATGGGCGTCTTAAGTAGATTCAAAGAGTGATGTGGTATTATCAGAAAAAAAAAATCAAAATTATTTTGCTTCGCACAGAACTGAGCCGTTATTCTATCTAACGTGAGTTTAGAAATTATTTCTATTTCGAGCAAAGTGTACAATATTGACATCCGTGCTTTTTTTTTTTTTCCCTTCGGTTAGATGCAATGCGTTGGGCGTCATCAAAGACTTAAATCCTTAAGCCAGCAGCCAAGTTTGATGTTGCGAGATAACCCAGCTTAGTCCGTTATTTTATCTTTAGTTGCAAGAAATTTCGCTCACCTTAACAATGCCATATTTTTTTTTTAAATGCTGGCTGCATTAAGAGTAATTTAAAATTTTAAGCTATTGGCCTCATTCAGGGGTTGCTACGCTTACATGTCGACCAATATATACAGTAAAGCCACAATAAAAAAAAAGAACCGGTAAATCAAAAATTCCTTCGGATCCCCATCGTTTTTCCTCGAATAATTACCCTGGTTGAACTAAAACATGTTTTAAAAAAAACGCTTATGAGATCTCTAGATATTCGGTTTATAGGTTTCCACCATAGATCTAAGTCTAGACTAAAAGTATCAGCCTAAACTTAACGAAGCATAAACTTGATAAGTCTACTTCCAATTAACTTAGAACTAAATACAGATAAGTTTAGGTTTTATCTAACTTTCATATTTGAAATTAATTCCACTCGAATGAGGTTACCAGGACCATAGGATAAAATGAAATTTAGTTCAAGATCTAACTCATCTTGAGGTATCTATTTTGTGTTGCCAGTAATCATCAAAAATTTTCCCAGAAAATATTTATTTACTGATTTATTTTTTCTTTGGGGATATGATCTCAGGCAAAGCTTAACTTTACACCTGTCCGTTTGGCAAGCTGTTATGTTGTATTGGCTCATGGTCACGCCGATTTAGACAGGAAATTCTTGTTTGTCGGTCGCATTGATCGGCCATTGGCGCTTTCATCTGCCAAGATTGCCACGTCATCACAAAAATCCGAAAAAAGCGAGGTGATGCGTAATAAAAAATTCTTCACGAAAATATTTTCTCTATAATTTACATATGCGCTTTACGTAAGTGGCGGATTTCAAGCAGATAGGTGCCAAATTCAAAGGGCTAAACTCGCTTTTATTAGCATAATTATTCGTTTGATTGAATTTAAGAGGCATCAGCGCAAAGGTTTAAAAACCCCAGAGAGAGAGGTTTCAGAACCAAAGAAAGAATAGTTTCACATCAAACTATCATCATGAAACGTGAGTATGAGACTGAATGGAATGATGTTGGTTTACTTAATTTTATCTGTGTCTCGTTACAAGCCCGAATTGGAAAGAAAACGACAGAAATAGAGATATTGATAAATATCTTGATTACTTGAGCAGCTTGTTTCTAAATATAATTGTAATGATAATAAAATAATAATAATAATAATAATAATAATAATAATAATAATAATAATAATAATAATAATAATAATAATAATAATAATAATAATAATAATAATAATAACAACAACAACTATAAAAATAATAATAATAACAACAACAACAATAATAATAATAATAATAACAGCAATAAGAAAAATAACAATAATGATAACCATGTTGATAAAAGTCATCACAACAAAAAAAATTAAAATGAAGCAGGTCAACAAATCCTTAGCATCATTTTTTTAAAGCAAGTTGTGAGGAACAGATCTTCATCATTTTACTAGGATATTTATGGTTTAAGTGAGCAAGAAAAGGAATTTCAACTTGACAGCAAATAACTTTATATTTATATGTATATAGAAAAGCACCCACAGTTGAGCACTCATATCAGCTATTTTAACTTATCTTCAAACTATAATGTGTGTATGCATAAATGCGATTGTGTTTCCAGCCTTAATATCTTTTGCTCGTTAGAAAGATGACTCTTATTATACTATTCTATAAAAATCTGTAATCAAAATATCTATTACTATCCATTACTATCCATTATCCACCTAGTAATCGAGCACACTCACATACACGTGCCTCGCTTTACTGTCTTTGCACCATTGATTCACCATGGATCAAAGATTAGAGGAATACGGACTTAGATTTATTCTCTAAGCATCTCAACAAAAAAGATCTTGTTTTAGAATTTTTTCATCATTTGATCAATTATTATTTAACCAGATTTTCCTCCCTTTTTTCTCTCTCCCAGTGTACGTGGTTCTCCTGTGTTTTATGTTCGCCGCGGTGTTCGTTAAAGAATCGGCCGCTTCTGGTGGTGAGTGGGTGATGTTATAACCCGAGCACGATCAGTAGTTACATCCTAGTCAGGATCAGCAGTTATATCCTTGTTAGGATCAATAGTTACATACTAATCAGGATCGGTAGTTATATCCTAGTCAGGATCAATAGTTACATCCCAGTTAGGATCAATAGTTACATACTAGTCAGGGTCGGTATTTATATCCAAGTCAGCATCAATAGTAACATCCTAGTCAGGTTCAGCAGTTACATCCTAGTCAGGATCACTAGTTACATCCTAGTTAGGATCAATAGTTACATACTTGTCAGGGTCGGTAGTTATATCCCAGTCAAGATCAATAGTTACGGCCTGGTTAGGATCAATAGTTACATACTAATCAAGATCGGTAGTTATATCCCAGTCAGGATCAGTAGTTACATCCTAGTTAGGGTCAATAGTTACATACTAATCAGGATCGGTAGGTATATCCCAGTCAAGATCAATAGTTACGGCCTGGTTAGGATCAATAGTTACATACTAATCAAGATCAGTAGTTATATCCCAGTCAGGATCGATAGTTACGGCCTGGTTAGGATCAATAGTTACATACTAATCAAGATCGGTAGTTATATCCCAGTCAGGATCAATAGTTACATCTTAGCCAGTCTAAGTCGTATCGCCAGAGCAAAAACTGACAAAACGGTTGTAGGCTGTATTATTTTAAAAATTTTTTTTTAGCTCTGAACTAGCTGACGGGGTCTTGCTATATTTTTTTATTCAATCGGTTTTTAATTGGTCAGAAATTATTTTAGTAATGTGAGGAAAGCAAAGAATGGAATTAACTACACATCAACGCGATAATCTTCCAAGATAACGAGTTATATTGCAATAAAGTTTGTATAAAATTTGCTCTTGAATTTACTGCATCGATTACTGCAATCAAGTTCTACGTGGTAAATTAATAATTTTTTTTTTTAATTTTGAAAAAAAAAAATTTCGCATTTATGAAAGTTTTAGTTTTTGGCAAATGCACACATTTTGTTCTCGAAAATTGTGAGTTTTTTCAAGTAACATCCTGATCAAATTTCTTTTAGAATTAAAATAACACGCCCTGGATGATGCGATCAATTCATGTCCCCAGAGGAAAAAGCTGAGGCCGTTCCCAAGGAGGAAGCTGCCTCTGAGGAGGAAGAAGAACCGACGATGTTGGAGCTGGAGGCACTGGAAGCAATTGAAGAACAGATGATCGAACACATGGAAGGGGACTTTGAGGAAGGTGATCTTGACGATCAAGGCAAGCCAGGTAATGGTTGACTTCTCACCTCGGAATCTAGGGACAAAGGATAGGGCGACACGTTGGTTCTATTATAGCGTCTGTTTTATTGTTGAATGATCACCTAGGACCAGATAACAGAATCGTTTTGAAACCAGTGCATTTCTGATAAATCATTGGGTAAAATACAAATTAGTTAATGTGTTTAGACGAAATAACTATTCCAGAGGATCGGTAAACTCGGACACTTTGTGGATAGTTACATTTTTAATCCGCTACACTTTAATAAATGTCTTTGCCGCGAAACAAATAAGAGTTTGAAGGAATTTGACTATTTTAAGATGAAGACTTCAAATTGGAATTGAATAACCGGACATAGCAGCTTATTCTGATTGTCCAAACACGATACTTGCTGTGCAAAAAGCTAAAACTCTATGAAGTGCTCAAAGAATGGTTTGTCCATTGTGATGGAATAGTTCGGTTTGTCTCAGGCCCAGTAGATTTTGTTACATGTTTTCAATGCTTATCATAAGAAACATTCCAATTTGCTCTATGTGAATGGGTGTCGACGCTTCTTGTACACACAGATATTTGATTTTATACAGCCTTTGACACAATTTAGTTTCATATTTAAAATAAACAAGTCTCATTTCTTTGAATTCTTCTGCTTTTCATCTTTTTATCTTTAGTGGAGAGCAAGGAATAAAGACTCTCAGCGGAAGTATGAATATCATAACAAGAAAGGTAAGACTTTATACAAGTTAGGCAAACTAGTTTATCTTCACCATAGAAAAAATCAACATCAGTTTTAAAGTATGCGTGAGTTTTTATATTAACAACAACACCCAAGAAAAAAATAAAATAATTTGGTAATGATGGAGTTGATATTTTTAATAGGTAGAGACAATATATATATATATATATATATATATATATATATATATATTAAATCTTAAGATTAATCGATTTATTGATAAATTAAAGACTCTTGAAACAAATAAAAAAGGATAAAATATTTGAATAGCGATAATCTTAAGCCTTTGTGAATATGAAAAAAATAGTATTAGCTTAAGAAGAAAAAAAAAATAATCATTCATCGGCTAACACAAAGCTTTAAATTTGTTTATAAAAAAAAAAAAACACCGTAAAGTGGTTCCTAAATGGTATTTTCCTCGTTGATGATGAGACCAAGTGATGTAATGAACGATTATTACCTGACATATTTTGTCATAATGTTCTCATCGTTTTTTTTTTTCCTACTCTGCAGAATGCAAGGTCTGATTTTTTTAGAAAAAAGAATAGAATATACGAACCAAGAGGACCAGTGAAAAAAAGTTCAAGAAAAACGCTGTTGCCTCTAATAGATGCTCAGAGGTAGAAAAAAAAAATCGACAAGATAAACAGTTCATATGGCGCATTTTTCACATTTTTTTGTTTGGAACATATTAAACTTGTTATGAATGATTTTAGAATTCTGATTTTTATCAAAGAAATAACTTTAAAAATGTACCGGGATTTGTATTGTCCTTTGTGTTTGTTACACGAGTATGCCATCAGAATACAACACCAACAGCAATCAAAAGTCCACGAACTACACCGCAAAAAAAAAAAAAAAAGAAAAGAAAAGAAAAGAAAAACACGACGTCTGTGTTGATATCCTGGTCACTTTTCCGCCATACGTACAACAAAAGCATGTTTTGCGTGAGGAAAAAGATTTAAAAAAAAATATGGATGAATCCTTTTGTCCGTTTAAACGACGGAAAATTACATAAAATACTTTAAATAGACTTCGGATGATATTCCATTGAAAAAGAAAGTTTCATGAAAGTCCTCTTGATTTAGGTTGTTGTTGATGGTGTTGATTATGTTGATATTATGATGTGCAGGTAAACTGTCTAGAACGAGAGGCAGAAACGAAAACAAAAATGAATAAATGAAATGGTGACTGTTTAAAACAGCTGCTCAAGTCTTTAATTTTATTGGAGAGAGAGAGAGAGAGAGAGAGAGAGAGAGAGAGAGAGAGAGAGAGAGAGAGAGAGAGAGAGAGAGACAGACAGACAGACAGAGAGAGACAGACAGAGAGAGAGACAGAGAGAGAGATACTGGCAAGTTTATTGAAATAATGAGTGGAGAAATGGGAAAGGGAGTGTATGGTATAAATTACAGTTCACAAAATGGCACGAAGAGCGAAGCTTTTAAATGACATCAAATAAAAGAAGTAAGAAGATAATCTCTATTCGTCGTCCAAACAATAAAAAGAAGAGAAGAGAAAAAGAATATTATATATGACAGCTTGTAAAAGTAGTCCATGTTCCAAGAAGTTGAGATCAGCTTGCGAAGTGAAATTAAAGGAAGAAGAAGATGGGAAAGAAGACCCGATAACCTAGCACAGGCAAGGCTTTAAACAATGGTCATGATCAGGAATCTAATGGCCCAGAGAGGCAACACAGTAACAATGGATGCTTTAGATAAATCCTCTACATAGAGGCAATCAGTTTGCATTATTGAATGCTTTAGAAAAATGCTCTACATGTAGGCAATCTCGAGCTATTTATAGCAGTTTGCATTATTGAATGTTGTAGATAAATCATGTTCATGAAGGCAACCTCTGTCTATTTCCAGCAGTTTATAAATTTGAATGCTTTACATAAATCTTGTATATTAAGGCAGCTCACGCTACTTCTACCAGTTTGTAATATCGGCTGGTTTAGATAAATCCTATATATGAATAAACTTTAGGCTGTTTTTAAAAATTTAGCATTATTGAAAGCTTTAGATAAATCAACTAGCTCTCTCCTGTTACCTCTCCTGCAGATGACAGACTAGTTATCCTGTGTTACCCAATCAGAATGCTCTTTCCAAGGCGTTATCTCTCCCGCGGAAGACAGACTAGTTATCCTGTGTTACCCAATCAGAATGCTCTTTCCAAGGCGTTATCTCTCCCGCGGAAGACAGACTAGTTATCCTGTATTACCCAATCAGAATGCTCTTTCCAAGGCGTTATCTCTCCCGCGGAAGACAGACTAGTTATCCTATGTTACCCAATCAGAATGCTCTTTCCAAGGCGTTAAATCTCCCGCGGAAGACAGACTACATAAAGCAGACCTAAGGCTATTTCTACCACTTTCGAATATTGAATGCTTTAGATAAATCTTCTATACAAAGGCAACCTCAGGCCATTTCAAGCAATTTGCAATATTGAATATTTAGACAGGTCCTGTACAAAAAACAAAACAAAACAAAAACAATAAAAACAAAAAAAAAACGTCAGCCTTTTTCTAGCACTTTGTAATATTGAATGCTTTAGATAAATCCTCTGCAAAAAGGAAAGATCAGGCTATCTCCAGCTCTTTATAAATTAAAGCGGCATTGTAAAAAAATAACAAAACATGGCCTCCATTATTTATTTAGCAGCAGCAGCAGTAGTAGTAGTAGTAGTAGTAGTAGTAGTAGTAGTAGTAGTAGTAGTAGTAGTAGTAGTAGTAGTAGTAGTAGTAGTAGTAGTAGTAGTAGTAGTAGTAGTAGTAGTAGTAGTAGTAGTAGTAGTAGTAGTAGCAGCAGCAGCAGTAGCAGTAGTAGTAGTAGTAGTAGTAGTAGTAGTAGTAGTAGTAGTAGTAGTAGTAGTAGTAGTAGTAGTAGTAGTAGTAGTAGTAGTAGTAGTAGTAGTAGTAGTAGTAAAAGTAGTAGTAGTAGTAAGCATTATAAGAGCTAAAATTTTAAGTAACGCTCAGCAGTGGCTAGGATTATGCTTTAGGTGCATTATATATATATAAATATATATATATATATATATATATATATATATATATATATAGAGAGAGAGAGAGAGAGAGAGAGAGAGAGGGAGAGAGAGAGAAGAGGGAGACAGGGGTAGGAAGGACATATAGATTCTTATAAGTTTTAAAATAGTAATCTACAATAATATAAATTGAAATGGTAACGTTTTATTTTAAAATATATCAAATTTTATATGGCTTGAACTTTAACCTGTCTTGGGGAAAGTCTTCAAATATAAAATTTACTGATGTGATGATAAAATTTTTTATATTCTTTGCAACGGGTTATAGTTAAGAGAGATATGGTATTCATTTTATTTAAGGAGGAATTATTATTTGGAAATTAGAGGAGGGAGAACTACACTTGGGGAAGAAATTTTCAAATTTTTGGAACTGCTTACTAGGAATAGATTACTTGAACAGAAAAAGATGGATTTTAAATGATACTAGTTTGTTTGTTTTTTATCAGGCCATGATTAGAAAAGCCGTAAGTCGCTGTTTCTTTTTTATTTTTTTATTCCACAAGTTTTGACACACCCCTCCCATCCCCACCAATCCGATTTTTTAAATTGAATTACATTTCAAATGGAGATGAACTCGCAAATTTCTTTCAATTTTAATGTTTTATTCTTTTCACCCGTGAATTTTGGCTTTCTCCATGTGATTTTGGACAACACATTCCCTGTAACCGTGTCTGTCAAGTTTTGGCAAGCTGTTACCTCTTTACCCGTCGACCGTCCAGCTAAGTTTGCCAGAATATTCTGGCTGGTTCGTCTCGCTTGAGCTGCCACTAGCGTTTGAACTGGTTCTGTATCACTGGATAACTATTTCACCCTCCAAGATGGCCACGTCATTATCAAATACCACAAATGATAAAAATCAAACAACAATAAAAAAGAAGAGGACGAAGAAGAAGAAGAAGAAGAAGAAGAAGAAGAAGAAGAAGAAGAAGAAGAAGAAGAAGAAGAAGAAGAAGAAGAAGAAGAAGAAGAAGAAGAAGAAGAAGAAGAAGAAGAAGAAGAAGAAGAAGAAGAAGAAGAAGAAAAACAAGAACAAGAACAAGAACAAGAAGAACAAGAAGAACAGGAAAAAGAACAAGAACAAAAAGAAGAACAAGAAAAAGAAGAATAAAAAGAAGAAGAACAGCAACAAGAAGGAAAGAAGAACAAGAATAAGAGCAAAAAAAAGTAGAAAGCTTCTGCATCTAAAGATCAATAAAGACGTTAAGGAATCAAGATCATGATTAAGCGTCTTATTGTTATCTTTCTTTAGTTGGTATCAGCGACTTGCGTACTCTAGATCCTGTTTCAAGTCACAGTCTGTTTGTTTCTTTTTTTTTAAACGGAACAAATAAATTCAAAACAAGGGAAAATAAAAACTCACAAACTTCAGAACCGAGCAAAATTTTACACAACTATACAAAACACATAAGGTTATGCTTAGACATAACACATAATTCAGAGGTCGACATACAGGTCTTAAAATCCGAAGGAAAAAATAAAAAAAAAAATTGGAAAAAAAGGAAGAAATAGAAAAAAAATGGGAAAATTAAAAAAAAAGAGAAGGAAAATCATTTTGAACAATATTCAACTGAATTATAGTGAAGACGATATATATTCTAATTAAAATGTTATAAGAACATTTTCATATTCGATTGTACTTGTAACATTGGCAAACTATATCGAAAGATACCACAATGTCAGCTAGGGCAGTTAGTGCTTTTATCTTTTTAGTAATTTTAAATCGTAAACTATTGCTGTACGTACTTATCTTAGCTTCGATACCTTCTTCTGTTTGCCCGAGAACTGTTTCAATATGTTCGTTGACATTGCATTCCTTTTAAGTTTGCCTGGCAATCGAAATTGTTAAAATCATCTTTAGAGGTGAGCCAGGATTTTTATGGCTTGGCGTTATCTGCCCTGTGGTTTCCAGCCCACTTATGCGTATCACAAGTCCTAGGAAGTGAAACTATACTTTCTGTGGTTTACAGCACAGTTATATCAGACGGAATTTTCATGGTATCGTTTTATCGTTCTTGGGGTAAACAGGTCACTTGTTTTAACCAGAATACTCCAGGCATGGGCATACAGACTAGTTTTACTAATCAGAATGCTCTTGCCATGGTGTTATCTCTCCCGCGGAAGACAGACTAGTTATGCCAATCAAAATGCTCTTGCCATGGTGTAATCTCTTCCGCGGAAGACAGACTAGTTATCCCAATCAGAATGCTCTTGCCATGGTGTTATCTCTCCCGCGGAAGACAGACTAGTTATGCCAATCAAAATGCTCTTGCCATGGTGTAATCTCTCCCGCGGAAGACAGACTAGTTATCCCAATCAAAATGCTCTTGCCATGGTGTAATCTCTCCCGCGGAAGACAGACTAGTTATCCCAATCAAAATGCTCTTGCTATGGTGTTATCTCTCCCGCGGAAGACAGACTAGTTATCCCAATCAGAATGCTCTTGCCATGGTGTAATCTCTCCCGCGGAAGACAGACTAGTTATCCCAATCAGAATGCTCTTGCTATGGTGTTATCTCTCCCGCGGAAGACATACTAGTTATACCAATCAAAATGCTCTTGCCATGGTGTTATCTCTGCCGGGGAAGACAGACTAGTTATCCCAATCAGAATGCTCTTACTATGGTGTTATCTCTCCCGCGGAAGACAGACTAGTTATCCCAATCAGAATGCTCTTGCCATGGTGTTATCTCTCCCGCGGAAGACAGACTAGTTATGCCAATCAAAATGCTCTTGCCATGGTGTTATCTCTCCCGCGGAAGACAGACTAGTTATCCCAATCAGAATGCTCTTGCCATGGTGTAATCTCTCCCGCGGAAGACAGACTAGTTATCCCAATCAAAATGCTCTTGCTATGGTGTTATCTCTCCCGCGGAAGACAGACTAGTTATCCCAATCAGAATGCTCTTGCCATGGTGTAATCTCTCCCGCGGAAGACAGACTAGTTATCCCAATCAGAATGCTCTTGCTATGGTGTTATCTCTCCCGCGGAAGACATACTAGTTATACCAATCAAAATGCTCTTGCCATGGTGTTATCTCTGCCGGGGAAGACAGACTAGTTATCCCAATCAGAATGCTCTTACTATGGTGTTATCTCTCCCGCGGAAGACAGACTAGTTATCCCAATCAGAATGCTCTTGCCATGGTGTTATCTCTCCCGCGGAAGACAGACTAGTTATCCCAATCAAAATGCTCTTGCCATGGTGTTATCTCTCCCGCGGAAGACAGACTAGTTATCCCAATCAGAATGCTCTTGCTATGGTGTTATCTCTCCCGCGGAAGACATACTAGTTATCCCAATCAAAATGCTCTTGCCATGGTGTAATCTCTCCCGCGGAAGACAGACTAGTTATCCCAATCAAAATGCTCTTACCATGGTGTTATCTCTCCCGCGGAAGACAGACTAGTTATCCCAATCAGAATGCTCTTGCCATGGTGTTATCTCTCCCGCGGAAGACAGACTTGTTATCCCAATCAGAATGCTCTTGCCATGGTGTTATCTCTCCCACGGAAGACAGACTAGTTATCCCAATGAAAATGCTCTTGCCATGGTGTTATCTCTCCCGCGGAAGACAGACCAATTATCCTTATCAGAATGCTCATGGCATGGTGTTATCTCTTCTGTAGAAGACAAGTCAGTTATATTAATGTTAGCATGGTGTTACCTTTGTTGTAATAGAGGCTATTATGTATGAGTGTTCTTGGCATCGTGTTACCCCTCCTGTGTTTTTTCCAACTCAGTTATGTCAACCTAAGTGTTTTTGGCAAATGCCATTTTTCTTGAAATAAAGGGGCCAGTTACATTGACGAAAAGGCTTTTGGTATGGTGTTATCCTTAATTTGATTAGGAACCCAGTTATGTCAACCAGAATTTTCATGGGTTGGTGCTATCTCTGCTGTGGCAGTTATGTCAATCAGAATATTTTGGTATCGTGTTACCTCTTCCATGGTAGACAGTCCAGTTGTGTTATCTAGAAAAATAGTTTTCGATCGGCAAGCCTTGTGCAGTAATTAGCACTTTGTCAATAGTTTAAACTTTTCCCGAAACAGCCACATCATCAAAATATGTCATCTGCAGCCTGTGATGAGATGCAAAAGATATTTTTTTTAATTAACGTTTTTTTCGCTTAAAATTATGACATACAACTACAAGAATGTATTCGTTGTGTTACTATAAGCATTAAAGGAATAAAAACCACATTTAAAAAAGTGAAAGCCTCTATTTGTATAACTATGCTCTGGATTGAATTTTGAAAGCACCAGAGAAGGGTTTTAATTCACCATTCAGGGAGGTTTGTAAATCAGGGTAAAAAAAATTCGCTTCATCCAAACCATCATTATGAAACGTGAGTATGAAGCTAAACGGACCATAGTTGATATTATCATTGTAAAGCATATTATCCGTATGGAGTATAATGTTGCAGATCATATTTTTGTGAAGCAAATTATCATTTTGGAGTTTATCATTGTGAAGCATGATATCATTGTGGAGTATATCATTATTGTAGAGTGTATAATTGTGGAGCTTATTATCTTTGTAGAGTATATCATTTTGGAGCACATTATCATTGTGGAGTACATTATTGTAGAGTATATCATTGTATGATTATTATCAGTGTGGAGTATAATATCGTTTGGAGAATATTATCATGGAACATGAGGAGTGAATTATCAATGTGAAGTATATTACCATTGTGAGGTATTAACAACTTTTTCATTTAGGGGCCTCATCCAATTTTCTTTTTTGATGAATTTAATATCTAGAGCTATTTTTTCAGTGAACTGTTACTTGCGGGTTTAAGCATTGCCAGATCACTGTTGAGTGAAGTCCATTCAATCATTTTGGCCGCAGAACAAAGATTTCATCCTGTTGGATTTTACATGATTAACTTTAATCCTTGGCTGACATTGATACCACCGGCTATGATTGGGCTTGCAATATAATCTATCCATAGATAAGTCTATCAATCAATCAGCCATACAAAGATAGATAAATCCATACATACTATCCTTCAATATCCATGATAGTTATAGCTTCTAAATATATATTTCTCTGGCAGGAACATAACATACACATAAAAGTTTCTTACTCTATATAGCCACTAATAGTCTTTGAAAGCCACTGCGGCGCCATGGATCAAATGTCATGTGGATTTGATACAGAGTTATTTAAGTAAAGAAACCAATAAATAAGATCGCTTTTTACTGTACTCTTTGTTCTTTTTAAACACTTCATCAATTTCACCATTTTTTTTTCTTCCTTTTTGCCAGTATACGTGGTTCTCCTGTGTTTTATGTTGGCCACCGCGATCATTGCGATGCCAGCCGCTCCAAGTGGTGAGTGGGTGACATTATAACCCGAGCCGGGTCAGTAGTTATACTCTGTAAGGTGAGCGAGCCGGGTCAGTAGTTATACTCTATAAGGTGAGCGAGCCGGGTCAGTAGTTATACTCTATAAGGTGAGCGAGCCGGGTCAGTAGTTATACTCTATAAGGTGAGCGAGCCGGGTCAGTAGTTATACTCTATAAGGTGAGCGAGCCGGGTCAGTAGTTATACTCTATAAGGTGAGCGAGCCGGGTCAGTAGTTATACTCTATAAGGTGAGAATCAAAATCGAAGCTGGGGTGATGCAAGGGTGAGAGGGGTGAGTGGGAAGGGTACGCAAAATTTGTCTTTCTCAAGCACTCTATCATAACATTTCTGCTGGCATCGAAATACCAGCCCTTTGTTGATGAAGCAAACTTTGACCCCACAGAGGGTGAAGAGGATAGCCAACCCACTGACCAGGAGGAAACTGGAAGCGACCTGCAGGAAAAAAGTTTTAGATGAAGACGTTGTTTTGGAAGAACTGGGTGTTAGTTTTGATGACGCAGAAGATGCCGAGACAGGTAATGATGCTGATACACATTGAGTTCAAATATTTCGTTGTGTGGGCGAGGTTAGAACAACACATTGAGATCATTCAAATGTTCAGCTCATCTTCGGTAGATACTTTGTGTCTGATTATGGTCATATTAACAGTGTAATTTTAATAACATTTTAATACATTTAATAAGGTTTTCAACGAAATAATAAATCTGGTGAAAAGTGAATTAAGGAGAAGACAAAAGAGCTTCTAAATTTCGACTAAACTTCTAGTACTTGTCTATTCAGAGAAATGTAAAGTTTGGGGAAATATTTGCGGCAAAGCTAGTGGCTGCAATTTTAACTGGAAAAGAAACAATAAAAAACGAAATAAAATATCAGGTGAAGCCCGGTTTTTTCATACACGCTTCTTGTTTAACAACATGTTAAAATTCTACCACTTACTATATGGTACTTTATGGTTCGCCTAATAGAGACTTGAGCAGTTACGCTGAGATGTTTAAGATTTTTCCGTGTGTAAACATTTTCGATTTTAATAGAGAAAATAGGGGCTCACAAGTACTTGCTAAGTTATCCTTACTCGATGAGAATAAGCAAGTTTTGATATTATTACCTATCGCCAGGATAGTAAGCTTGACAGTTTAAAAACTTCTAAAAAAATGGGCTTATTAAACAAAGATCAAATCGAGAATAATAATTATATATCAAAATATAAGAACGGAATCTTCCTTTGAGTTTGAGGGTGAGACTCCATCCAATAGCCTTCTTCTCTTCCATTGTATATATGTAAGATTCCCACAACACCTTTTGATCATATTCCGTGAAATTCTAAAGATCAATGGCTTTACCAGCGCAAGCAATCTGCTAATGTGATCGTTATAATTACGTCATTTGGAAATAACCCAAACTGACTGTTTCGAGCACAGACTATTTCCTTTAGTAAAAAAAATAGAAGTTTATCTTTCATCAAATCAGTTCTGCATAACTAGAGTTTGATTTTTGTGTATTTTATGATTTTATCTGCAGCTACTAGCAATGTGTAAGTTTTTTCAAAGGGAGAGTTAATATTGAGACAAGGTAAGCGCGCACATAATAATGCATTGATTATGTATTCTGTTAAAACATGAATGTAATATAATAACAGATAAAATTAATATTAGACGACTGAGTAAGTTATTCATTTAAATAAGCTTTACCACAGCCAGTATACTTCTCAAGAAAAATTTGTGAAGATAAAAAAAAACTTTAAATTGGTGCGTGTAATACAATATAATAATATCAAAAACGTCATTTCAAATCATGAAGAGAAATGAACACTGAAATTTCTAAAGAAGAAAAAAAAAACATGGATGTGCAGTAATTATTTAAATAACTCTCATTTTAATTCCATATGTTTTTTCTTAATTCGTAAAGTAAGTAAAACAAACAAAGTACGCTACTCAATTTCAGTTTAAGTTATTATTTTCAAATAATGAGAAAATAACACTGTTGAACGAATCAACGCCTTTGTTTTTCCTCATTTTCACATTTTCTCGCTAACTCTGTGACTGGGAGATAATCTACAAGAGTGATAGTCGCTTCTACAACTGATTTGCAATAATATTCATATTTTCTTCTGCTTTTCAGTACATATTTATTGTCTGGTAGATAAGAAGAGGAAGTTAAAATGCAGTGGCCATCTTCAATCGGCTTAAAAACTGACCAAAGGACGTTGTGGAAAAAAGTCCATCTGTTAGATGCTAAGAGAATGAAAAATCGACAGGTCAAAGATAGTCCAAAAATTGTCTTCATCTCAGAGAGCTTTATTTTTTTCAATTTTAAACCATGTTGAAATAAATCTAAATATGAAAATAACTTAAACAATTTTAGCATATTAAATGAGTATGTAAAATATGTGTGTGTGTATACACTCACACACACACACACACATATATATATATATATATATATATATATATAATATTGTTGTGTTGTATGTTACGTCCCCAACATATGGCGTCAAACGCAAAGTAATAAAGAAAAACAGCATTAAAAAATAATTAAGAAATATTAGAGCTCACCGCAAAATAGTAATTTTCTTGTATCTTCATGTGTTGGTCAGTGTATCACGATTTATACCCCTTACAAGATCTCTTTGTATCAATAATAATATCAAGAAGAGATGGGTTATTTAGTCCGTACTGATAGACACAAAACTCTCATGGTATTTCATGACGATTCAGATATTGTGCACTTGCAAAGAAAAAAATTACTTCAATTGTGTATGATCTTGGTACTTGTTGGCTTTGAAGAAAATGATTTGAATAAAAAAAATAAAATTGAAAATAATCAATAAACTTCACTTATAGCTTTTAATTTCTGAATCATTTTAGAGACAAAGGTGAAGAAAGAGAGAGAAAGAGAGAGAGAGAGAGAGAGAGAGAGAGAGAGAGAGAGAGAGAGAGAGAGAGAGAGAGAGAGAGAGAGAGAGAGAGAGAGAGAGAGAGAGAGAGAGAGAGAGACTTAGAACCACAGAAAAAGTGATCCTCACAAGCAAAACCAAATAATGTGTACCGAATTCAGAGATTTGGCACGTAAAGCACTCTATAAAATACTCGTACAATCAAATGAAATTAAATGAAAAGAGGCGCTGCTGGATGAATAAAATTAAAATAAATAAACATTTTGCGCGTCGACTAGGACCGGTTGTCTATACGGATGTATCAAGTTATGTGGATTATTTTATTTACACATCATAAGATTATTATTATAGCTTGTTTTTTATGGGGGTTTTTTGTTTTGTTTTGTTTTTCTAGAGGCGATCAAAAACTGTACAATAAAAGCACATTTGTATTTTTCTATTTTTTTTTTCTATTAAAAACAAAATAAGAGCTTTCAATGAAAAACTTCATATTCCTTGACTAGCAATGACATGGTCCAAGCTGACTAGTACAATGTTCAATACTGACCAGGTGGCCGAGTGTTAGAGTCCACCCACAGGTCTTCAAAGTTTATAAGTTGCGGGTTTGAACAGGGCAAACCGGGCAAATGGCAAAGAAGAAGGGTTGCTCGTATCTTTTTAACACATCAATTCTGTTCGACTATCTTCAACACACATCAACCCTGTTCGACTATCTCCCCAACACATCAACTTTGTTCGACTATCTTCCTAACACATCAACCCTGTTCGACTATCTTCCTAACACATCAACCCTGTTCGACTATCTTCCTATCACATCAACCTTGTTCGACTATCCCATCACATCAACCTTGTTCGACTATCTTCCTAACACATCAGCCCTGATCTACTATTTTTTTAACACATCAACCCTGTTCGACTATCTTCCTAACACATCAGCCCTGTTCGACTATCTTCCTAACATCAGCCCTGTTCAACTATCTTTTTAACACATCAACCCTGTTCAACTATCTTTTTAACACATCAACCCTGTTCGACTATCTTCCTAACATCAGCCCTGTTCAACTATCTTTTTAACACATCAACCCTGTTCGACTACCCTCTTAACACATCAATCCTGCTCGACTATTTTCCTAACATCAGCCCTGTTCAACTATCTTTTTAACACATCAACCCTGTTCGACTATCTTCCTAACATCAGCCCTGTTCAACTATCTTTTTAACATATCAACCCTGTTCGACTATCTTCCTAACATCAGTCCTGTTTAACTACCTTTTTAATACATCAACCCTGTTCGACTACCCTCTTAACACATCAACTTTGTTCGACTATCTTCCTAACACATCAACCCTGTTCAACTATCTTTTTAACACATCAACCCTGTTCGACTATCTTCCTAACATCAGCCCTGTTCAACTATCTTTTTAACACATCAACCCTGTTCGACTATCTTCCTAACATCAGCCCTGTTCAACTATCTTTTTAACACATCAACCCTGTTCGACTACCCTCTTAACACATCAATCCTGCTCGACTATTTTCCTAACATCAGCCCTGTTCAACTATCTTTTTAACACATCAATCCTGTTCGACTATCTTCCTAACATCAGCCCTGTTCAACTATCTTTTTAACACATCAACCCTGTTCGACTACCCTCTTAACACATCAATCCTGCTCGACTATCTTCCTAACATCAGCCCTGTTCAACTATCTTTTTAACACATCAACCCTGTTCGACTACCCTCTTAACACATCAATCCTGCTCGACTATTTTCCTAACATCAGCCCTGTTCAACTATCTTTTTAACACATCAATCCTGTTCGACTATCTTCCTAACATCAGTCCTGTTCAACTATCTTTTTAACACATCAACCCTGTTCGACTACCCTCTTAACACATCAATCCTGCTCGACTATCTTTTTAACAGATGAACCATTTGCGACGTGGCTTGTCCTGGACTATTCTAGATCAATAAACTGGATTTTACTGTAACAGGTGGAGAGATGAAAGCCTGAAGATTGGCAGAGAGCGAGACCAGTCAGCGCTGAGGGTTAATAATATCGATAATTATATCGATATCAAAGGCAAAAGAAAACCAATGATGACGATATGACATGGTGTGCCCATCAGATCCTCTAGTTGTTCTGTTGTGATGACATCACTGGAACTCACGGTTAATGCTGGACTTCACAACCACCGGTGCGCAATGGACGAAGAGAAAATGAATCTTGTAAATGTTAAAAAAAATTCGCCATTATTTTCATTCTCAACAACCACTTTTAATTCATTCTATATCGTTATTTTAAGTCGCATTTATTATTTACCTTTCATTTCATCGCCTAAGTGGCATATATTTTATCTTGTACTTTAAAAACAACACGAAATAATTATGCATGCCATTTCGCCCTTTTAATATTTTTTTTTTTGTTATGCAGCCAGGGCTGTCTGTGAAAGTTATCAAATTATAATATCCATCACACAAACCCGTCATAGTCCGCTGCGTGAAGAATCTCATTATATTTCAGTGGAGTCAGTGATAAGCTGATATCATGAAGCGAATAGAAATATATTATAGCTTCAAATAGGAAAGTAAGTTTCTTAAAAGCAAAATCCTCTACATCGCTGACTGATTGCTACTGACACGTGGAAGGATCACAACCTTTCACTGTCATGCTAATGAACTCGATTCGTTCTCCTGTATTGATTCGTTATTTTGATATCGTCTGTCTAAAATAATTTGATTCTTAACATGTTATGTATCTCTTCTAAAGCTTTGTGGGTCAATTCATGGCTTACAACTCTTTCCTAAGCTTTGTCAGTCAATTCATTCTTACAACTCCTTCCTAAGCTATGCCAGTACATGTATTGTTTGCAACCCCTTCCTAAACTATGCAAGTCAATGTATTGTTTGCATCTCCTTCCTTAGCTATGCCAGTACATGTATTGTTTGCAACCCCTTCTTAAATTATGCAAGTCAATGTATTGTTTGCATCTCCTTCCTATGCTATGTCAGTCAATGTATTGTTTGCAACCCCTTCTTAAACTATGCAAGTCAATGTATTGTTTGCAACGCCTTCCTAAGCTATGCCAGTAAATGTATTGTTTGCAATTCCTTTGTAAGCTATGTGAGTCAATGACTTGTTTGCAACTAATCCTAAGCTATGTCAGTCAATGTAATGTTCGCAATTCCTTCCTCATCCATCCAATGCATTGCTCGCAACTCCTTCCTAGGCTGTTTCAGTCAGTGCATTGTTTGCAACCTCTTCTGACGCGTTAATGTTAGTTCTTTGGCTAGATATCACATTGGTCGCAACTCCTTCCTAGGCTGTTTCAGTCAGTGCATTGTTTGCAACCTCTTCTGACGCGTTAATTTTAGTTCTTTGGCTAGATATCACATTGTTTGTAGCTCCTTCTTAGGCTGTTTCAGTCAGTGCATTGTTTGCAACCTCTTCTGATGCGTTAATGTTAGTTCTTTGGCTAGATATCACATTGTTTGTAGCTCCTTCTTAGGCTGTTTCAGTCAGTGCATTGTTTGCAACCTCTTCTGACGCGTTAATGTTAGTTCTTTGGCTAGATATCACATTGGTCGCAACTCCTTCCTAGGCTGTTTCAGTCAGTGCATTGTTTGCAACCTCTTCTGACGCGTTAATTTTAGTTCTTTGGCTAGATATCACATTGTTTGTAGCTCCTTCCTAGGCTGTTTCAGTCAGTACATTGTTTGCAACCTCTTCTGACGCGTTAATTTTAGTTCTTTGGCTAGATATCACATTGTTTGTAGCTCCTTCTTAGGCTATTTCAGTCAGTACATTGTTTGCAACCTCTTCTGACGCGTTAATGTTAGTTCTTTGGCTAGATATCACATTGTTTGTAGCTCCTTCTTAGGCTATTTCAGTCAGTACATTGTTTGCAACCTCTTCTGACGCGTTAATGTTAGTTCTTTGGCTAGATATCACATTGTTTGTAGCTCCTTCTTAGGCTATTTCAGTCAGTACATTGTTTGCAACCTCTTCTGACGCGTTAATGTTAGTTCTTTGGCTAGATATCACATTGTTTGTAGCTCCTTCTTAGGCTATTTCAGTCAGTACATTGTTTGCAACCTCTTCTGACGCGTTAATGTTAGTTCTTTGGCTAGATATCACATTGTTTGTAGCTCCTTCTTAGGCTATTTCAGTCAGTACATTGTTTGCAACCTCTTCTGACGCGTTAATGTTAGTTCTTTCGCTAGATATCACATTGGTCGCAACTCCTTCCTAGGCTGTTTCAGGCAGTACATTGTTTGCAACCTCTTCTGACGCGTTAGTGTTAGTTCTTTGGCTAGATATCACATTGTTTGTAGCTCCTTCTTAGGCTATTTCAGTCAGTACATTGTTTGCAACCTCTTCTGACGCGTTAATGTTAGTTCTTTGGCTAGATATCACATTGTTTGTAGCTCCTTCTTAGGCTATTTCAGTCAGTGCATTGTTAGCAACCTCTTCTGATGCGTTAATGTTAGTTCTTTGGCTAGATATCACATTGTTTGTAGCTCCTTCTTACTCACGTTCTGTCAAATAAAGAATTGTTTGTTATACTTCTCCTTAACATACTTTCGGATTATATTCTTTGCAATTCTGCTTAGAGTTGAAACACTTTATCTATCTTCTTTCCTTTCTTTCTTTCCTGCTCATTCTCGCTTCCTCTATCGACATTTCAAAGAGGAAATTTGCGCTTAGTTCATCAAAAAGAAAACTTCGCGTGTTGTTCGTTTTAATAAAGAAAATATCGACTTGTTCTGTACTTTCCCAATCAATTTTTAGATCCTTTTAAACGCTTATTAGAAAATTATACATTTTCACATAAAGTGCATAAAAGTGCACTGCCTTGCGGGAATTCTTAGTCGCGCAGTTATCTAAACCTAAATGATGATAAATGTTTCAAATATCTGAATAGATTTGAGTTTTACAAAATAAGTTAACTATTCTTATTTTTCAATGTTCAGTTCTGTTTTCCCCAATCCATATAACCATTTTTAAAGTGTCTGTCAATCTACCAAACATGATAGGCCGATCTACAAAATTTGTTTAGGTAAAAACCTAATATCGTTCATTTCAAATTTACTTACTTTATTCTTATACATTATACAAATGAGTTTTCATTTTTATGCTGATACAGAACTGATTTGGTAATCTCCATAGTACGTAGTGTACGATTGCTCGAAAATTATAATTATATGTTTTGTTTAAACTTCGGAATAGCATAGATGAATATAGAATATTAATTTGACTTGTATGATTGGTATATTTCTTGGCGAAAAGTCCGTTGCCAGAATTTTATTTTGCATCTAATTGAGATTAAGTGCTATGTGAAAAACTATAAAAGAGAGAGAGAAGGGAAAACAAGAGGCAGGGAGAGAGACGGATATTTCGAGAATCAAGGCAAGAAATCTTCACTTAACAAAAGTTTTCACCATGAAGTGTGAGTAGAAAATTGGGGGGAAAACACCTTAAGAAATCTATTGAAATCAATGAGATTTTTTGAAAACTTCTACGTGCTTTCTTTTGTCTAGTTGAGAAACTTACTTTTTCAAATATTAAAGGATCAATTATATGTTACGGAATGTTACAAGTCAGTAGAAGCTTCTGTCAAAACAAATAAAGAAATTAAGAATATCATTGAATATTATTTCAGTTTATATCAAAGCTCTAAGGGACATTTCTCTAAATAGTGATATTTATAAAGCTGAAGAAATGTTTTTAAAAATAACAATTACATTAATGGTTATAGTGATAATAACAAATTAAGAGTGATGATAACAAAAAGAAGAAGAGGAACAAAAGGAGCGACCAAAAATATTATCATCGCTACAAAAAACTCATAACTCATCTGTCTGTCTATTTCTTCCAACTACTCACCTAACAATGAGTACATCTCATCAAGCAATCAAGCTATTTACTCCTTACTTCACGACCAACAAATCAATCTAAATTTATGCAACCAGAAAATCAATTTATCGACCAACCGGAAGTCTTTAAAAAATACCTACTAAAATTTAACCGTTACAGGACCTACAAATAATTAATCTATGCATGAGCCTACTAATCAATCTATCCACCAAGGAGCAAATTACCAACTGGCAAACATGGCTACTTCTCGTATTACCAACCATTCAATCTACATAAAATCCAGACTGACATCAACACAACTAGCCTTTTGACGTACTGCCCAAAACCATAACTTGGACCAAGGGTGTGTTTATCAACCAAATGGCAATCTTTTGCGCTCTACTATTAACCAGATATCTTATATCCCACTCCATTGTTTGTAGCTCTACTGTGTAAGCAGATATCTTATGTCCCATTCCAGGGTTTGTGGCTCTACTGTAAACCAGATGATATCTTATGTCTCACTCCAGTGTTTGTTGCTCTATTGTGTAAACAGATTATATCTTATGTCCCACTCCAGTGTTTCCTGCTCTGCTGTATAACCAGGTTATATCTCCTATCTCATTCCAGTGTTCGTATTTTTGCTGTCTGACCAGGTTATATCTTCTATCTCACCCCAGTGTTTGTATTTTTGCTGTGTGGCCAGATTATATCTTATGTCTCACTCCAGTGTTTGTAGTTCTTTTGTGTGACCAAATTATATCTTATGTCTCACTAAAGTGTTTCTAGCTCTGCTGTAGAACCAGATTATATCTTATGACTCTTTTCAGTATTTGTAGCTCTGCTGTGTGAAATCATGATATCTTTTGTCCCACTCCAATGTTTGAAGTTTGCTGTGTAACCAGGTTTTATCTTATGACCTACTCCAGTATTTCTAGCTCTGCTGTACAACCAGGTTGTATGTTATGTCCCAATACAGTGTTTGTAGCTCTGCTGTGTGAAATCATGATATCTTTTGTCCCACTCCAATGTTTGAAGTTTGCTGTGTAACCAGGTTTTATCTTATGACCCACTCCAGTATTTCTAGCTCTGCTGTACAACCAGGTTATATGTTATGTCCCAATACAGTGTTTGTAGCTCTGCTGTGTAACCAGGTTATATCTTATGTCCCACTTCAGTGTTTGGGTAACCAGGTCATATCTTTTGATCCACTTCAGTGTTTATAGCTCTGTTGTGTAATCAGGTTATATCTTTTGTCCCATTTTAGTGTTTGTAGCTCTGCTGTGTCTACTCTCAGTGACTCTGGTCCTTACGGCGCCATTTCCCAACAAAGATGGTGAGTAGCGTACAGGATAAATGCCAGCTGTGGACATTATGGTAGTTTTTTTTAGATGCGTTCAAATAACAGAGGCGTTTCATGCGCTTTAATCTCCTAAAGAGCATATCGGTGAAAAATTATAAACTATGTTTCCAAATGGCAAGGAATAAGGTTCATGATAATTTAGGTTTTTTAAAAATGTTTAATAGAATTTCCTTATAAAACTATCACTTTAAGGAGTTTTCGAGCATTATTAGCTTTACATAGAGGATGCTGTTTGAGTGAAATTATTGCTCTATCTTTTCTCTATTTTTTTACGAAATAAGTGCTTGATGCAGGTGGATAGGAGAATTACATGAAATATTAAAAGAGCAGTAAAGTGTCGGTAGTAGAAAGCAAAATTGAGTCAACCATTTCTTAAACATTAGGATTTTCCCCAGGTTTCTTTTCTTTGTTCATAATCTTCTTTTAATGCTACTATACTTCTTCTTTTCTTGTTCTTTTCTTCTCCTTCCTCTTCTTCATCTTCTTCTTCTTCTTCTTCTTCTTCTTCTTCTTCTTCTTCTTCTTCTTCTTCTTCTTCTTCTTCTTCTTCTTCTTCTTCTTCTTCTTCTTCTTCTTCTTCTTCTTCTTCTTCTTCTTCTTCTTCTTCTTCTTCTTCTTCTTCTTCTTCTTCTTCTTCTTCTTCTTCTTCTTCTTCTTCTTCTTCTTCTTCTTCTTCTTCTTCTTCTTCTTCTTCTTCTTCTTCTTCTTCTTCTTCTTCTTCTTCTTCTTCTTCTTCTTCTTCTTCATCTTCTTCTTCTTCTTCTTCTTCTTCTTCTTCTTCTTCTTCTTCTTCTTCTTCTTCTTCTTCTTCTTCTTCTTCTTCTTCTTCTTCTTCTTCTTCTTCTTCTTCTTCTTCTTCTTCTTCTTCTTCTTCTTCTTCTTCTTCTTCTTCTTCTTCTTCTTCTTCTTCTTCTTCTTCTTCTTCTTCTTCTTCTTCCTCTTCTCTTTCTCCTCTTCCTCCTCCTTCATCATCCTCTTGCTCACTCTCTTCTCCTTCTGCCTCTTTTTCTCTTTTCCTCTTTTTCCCCCTTCTTCTCCTTCTCCTCCTCCTCGATTCCTTCTTCTTTTCTTCTGGGCAATCCACCTGCAATTCTTAGATTACACAATATTCCCTCAGTTCTGAGAGAGCAAAAAGTTTTGCAGTCGAACGCCAAAAATCAAAGACTCACCTACAGGGTCAAGGCTGCATAATACAGCAAAATGGCGGCATTGATTTAATTGTATGATTGCTCTAGTTATCTCTTCTCTATCTATCTATCTATCTATCTGTCTGCCTGCCTGTCTGTCTATCTGTCTGTCTGTCTGTCTGTCTGTCTGTCTGTCTCTCTCTCTCTCTCTCTCTCTCTTTCTCTCTATCTATTTACCTCTCTATCAATATCTTTATCTCTCTCTCTCAGTGACTCTGAAAAAATGTATTCAAATGAACCTTTATTCCACTGATTATGTTTCCTGTCTAGCAGACTCAAATGATGGGGATTTTGATGTTGAGGTCGAGGACCTACAGGTAGATCAGGAGGAAGACGAGGCTGACGACGACGATGACGACGACGACGACGATGACGACGACGACGACTCCAAGGCTGAGGGCGAGCACTCTGGTATTTTCCGAGTAGAAGTTTAATCTGTTGCAATTCATAAGTTGCCACCATTTTTTGTTAAAGCGTCAATTACACAATACTAAAAGTTGAAATGATTGATATTACCATTTCATACAATTAACCAAGACATATATTTTTTATGATTTAGACAAGGTAAATTTAAAGTACACACAATATTATTAGAAGTTTGAGGGTACAGGAACAAAAAACTCGAAAAGATATTGTGTAGATGACTGAACGCAACGCTTCTAGTTCACGTTTATGGTAAATAAAAGTTCATTCATCACCATGCCAATCATTATCATAATTATCATAATCATTAAAGGCATTATCATAATTATCATCATGATTATCATAATCATCATCATAATCATTAAAAGCATCATCATAATCATCATCATCATGAATATCATAATCAACATCATAATCATTAAAAGCATCATCATAATCATCATCATCATAATTATCATAATCATCATCATAATCATTAAAAGCATCATCATAATTATCATAATCATCGAAGTCATCTTCTTTATTATCATAGTCATCGTCATAAAAATCATAACCATCATAAACATCATCATATTAATCATAATAATCATCTCATATTAATCGTAATACTCATCCTCAACGTAATCACTATCATCATCAGTATCATTATCATCATTGTCATCTTCAACATGATCTTAGTCATAATTATGTTATCTGCATTTACTAAATACTTTATTATATCACTCTTTAACTCATCTCGACGCTAGGCTCTACTCAAAGTTTATTTTTGTCGCTGTTTCACTCTTGGCAGCCGCAAGCTGGAGAATAGTCTAGAACTCTAGATCTGTCTAGGTTTGAAAGAAGTAAACGATATTATTCTCCTGTTTGTCTATGCTGAGTTTTTTTGTTTATTTTTCTTAAGGCAGGAAATGGGCTGACAGATGGTGGTAAAAAATACAAGGTAAATAATGTATCATATACATATATATTCATATTTATGTATATATAAAAATACGTATATATATATATATATATATATATATATATATAGAGAGAGAGAGAGAGAGAGAGAGAGAGAGAGAGAGAGAGAGCCTATTCTGTAGTTTCTTAATTTATTCGAAGATTATCCTAAATGTTTCTTACAAAGCTAATTGAAGCATAAACGAAAGATGCCTTGAAGTGCACAGTTTTGTGGAATTCAGAGCCCAATTAAAAAGATCTTTTCATAGTTTGAGTTTTTACAATAACTATTCGTTGATTTTTTTTATCATATATTTTTCTGTATTAAGCCTAAGATGACTTGATTTTGATTCAAAAGAAAAAACATACAAGCCTTGGTAAATATATACTAAACAGGCAGTAAATGCTTATCATTATTATTAATTCACCGTAAAGAAAATTCGAATCTTCCTTTTCGTAAAATACCAGGCAAAAAGTATTTGAATTCTATACGCGCTTTTTGCAAGAAATATAACTTTTAATGTTGGTAAATAGATATACAAGCAATTGTGTAAGATAGCAAACTAGGTGAGACACGATAAGATAAACTATCGCTATACTTTTTCATTCCGGGGAATTTGAAGGGAAAATAAATAAATATGGAGAACTGCTTGTCAATATGCAACATATTTTTATGTTCTGATCTAGCCTTTGATCTAATTTCTTCATAAAGTAAAACAATACAAAACAACTTCTATTTGCTTAAAATAATGTAAATCTATTTAGGAAAGGTATCAAAATATTGTTTGATTGTTTAATTCAATATATTTCATGTATTAGACTATTATTTGGTAAACATAAAGTAAACATTTTAAGGAAAACACACCTTCATTTGCAAAATACAAAGTGTTCATTTTTAGAATTTAAAGTAAACTCTCCCTCTCATTTAGTAAAGTTATGATAAAACATTCCGCTATAGAGAAAGGATAGGAATCATTTGATTATACAGCAAACCTGGAAAACGTTATAGAAGATTTTTTAAAGATTAATTCACCCAGGCAAAACGTGCTTCACTTCAATTTAACAGTGAATAGTCCATTTTATGCCTACACATCTTGTTTTGAGTTCATTTATAATTTTAAACAAAAAAAATCAGGATTCAGATCGCTCAGTTGAGAGTTTTTCCAAATTTTATCGCGGTATCAGAAAGAACTGGATATGTCCATCATTTATCAAGCTTTCTAAACAATGATGACTGTGCTGTTACTTATACTGTCTATTCCGCAGATTTTCGGAAATTGGCCCTGATAGTTCCGGTTAGGACACTGGCCAAGATTTGATAAAGTAAATCTGACATTCAAAGACACCGATGGATGAGAGAATCCCTGGGCGATGCTAAGGAGAAGACGGAAAGATAAACCGAGACGAAAATCCGGCTCGTATCTTATTCACCCTAGCTGCCTTAGAAATGAACAAGTCCAGAAATGTCAATAAAAATTTAGATTAAGAAAGATTTTTCATTTGAATTGTCATTTTTTTTCAATTTGTTCACACGGATTTCTTGTGCTTTGTGCGTCGGGTTTGGTAACCTTTGATCTCTGGTAGTTGGGCAGCTGGGGACGAATACAACGGGTTGTTTTTTTCTTGTTTTTTCTACCAGGCATCTGCGTTTCATCTTACTTTCTCACCTTAAATAAGGAGCTAAATCTTTCACATCTCATATGCCTTGTCTGTCCTCTGTCATTCTCTCTCTTTCTCTATATTCCATCTTTCTATCTTTCTATCCATTTTCCTATCTATCATTCTATCTATACATCCATCTTGCTTTCTTTCTTTCTGTCTGTCTGTTGATGGATTTATCTCTCTAGCTATTTATCCATCTATCTCTCCCTCTGTCTATCCCATGGGATACCCGATAGCTCAGTTAGACTGACAGTTTAAAAAGATTATAGCGTCTGCAGCCTTATTCAAGATACAACTGAAGTTCAATTTGTAATCTATTTTACAACATCAAATTAAATAAAGAAAACGTCAAATATTCTACAAATACCGATGCGGCCTACTAAGCCAAGCGTCATCATCCCGAGGTTTGACTGCGATTTTGATCTACCAAACCAAGACTCGCTGACTTGCTAACTCGAAAGATTGTTTTTTTAAATGAACCACAACTTGCCGAGCATTTCCGACCGGTCCAACAATAAGTTTACCGCAGGCATCCGTTAAAATCGAACCAGCCGTTCAGGTTTGATGTGCGAAGAGCTCATTAGTATGTTAATACATGCAGCTTTTCCTTAAAAAAAACAAACAAAAAAAAAAAAAAAAAAAAAAAAATAATAATAAACTCGGAAAAAATGATGCCTGCAGTTTGCAAACAAAGCGGTAGATTTTTTGCTATGTTTTATCTTAAAATTAAAAGGTAAAATGATCAGGACAAAAAATATCTTGTTTACATTTTGGTGAAAAACAAAATGTGTCATAAAGCATCTAGGTTTAGAGCTCCGTGTGCATAATTTATTGTTTAAAGAATCGATGACTATATCTGTGCTTCTAAAAACTGTAGGAGCATAAGTGCCGATGAAATTAGAGCGTCAGCCCTAACATCCGCAGAGCCCCTCTTACAGAGTTCCCGCCCCATATCGTCAGTTTTGGGTGTCCTCTTTTCAGTTGCATCCGGCCTGACGGGGGCTTAAGTTTTATATGCAGAAAGGCCTGGGATCATAATCACTATGTTATGGACGGGCTAGTCCAATCTATAAACACAAAATTTGTTAACTGTATCAGTACCTTAGTTTGAAGTTTAGCCTCCTGAATTCATTACAATGAAATCAGTGGAATCAATGGCATGCAATATGAGTTATGAGCTTTTGTACCATTCATCATTATACGCTGGTTCTATGACCAAAATGATGTTGAGTTATGTTTAATGAAAGACCAAAAATGATATCAATCGAAGAATAGTAAAAGCGAAAAGGCTGCGCTTCTTTCTAACTGGTGTTGACAGGAACTACATCTAGATCTTAATTTATGGTTGTGCTCCTTTATTCCCAACTGTTGCTGTAAGGAACTAGATCTTAATCTTGATTAACTCTCTATGATGTGCACAGCGGTGGTTGGGAATAAGCAATTCTACTATTCCCAATACTGACTGGGAAGAGACACTGCGTTATTTAAAGTTATCTTTTCGCCTATGTGCACACCGGTGTTTTTATTCTATTATACAATGCATAATCTTACGCAGAGATCCAGGTGTTGCATGTATTTTTTCAATCTAGTGAGTTTTTTTCACAAAAATTTAAAAAAATGAAAATTTATAAACATATAAGTACATGTATTTTAAATATTTCATCATCTTTACTCAATCAGTGTCAGATTAAAACAATAAAAATCGTAGTCTCATAAGCAAAAAAATATTAGACTAATTTTTGCATTGTTCAAATTAAAAAAAAACCAAAGTATTAACTGAAAAAAGTTTAAAAACTCTCGTCAGAGAGAAAACAAGAGACTCTATCCAGAGACTGGAGGAAAACAAGAGAAGAAAGGTCGATTGGCTCTAGTCATCATTATGTTGTATCAATATTTATTTCAGAGTAAGTATCGAAAAAAGCTAAATATAAACATTTTTGTATTATTCTTGAAATGTGACCTTTGAAAAGTGGTTTCTAAGTTGATGCTGTGAATAAATATGAAGAAAAAAAAATGATTATGTCAAAAATTGCATTATAACCCAACATCAAGAGATATATAAGTTATTTTTTTTATTACCGTTCTAATTTACGCTCCATGAGACAGAAAATATACTGGTATTATTAAACCTTAAAATGATTAAAAAAGAAAAAGATGATCATACTGGATGAAGATAATGAGGATATTAATAAAAATAATAATAATAATAATAATAATAATAATAATAATAATATTGGAAACGATGATGATAATGATGATGATGATGATGATGATGATGATAATAATAACAATAATTATTATTATTATTTCCCTTTTTCAGTGGGCGTGGCTCTGATGTTGGTTGCCTTTAACTCGGGAAAAATTCGTGACTCATCGGATGGTGATTTGTTTATTCTTTTATCTTCTTTTACAAAATAGCCGGCGTGAGAGAGAGAGAGAGAGAGAGAGAGAGAGAGAGAGAGAGAGAGAGAGAGAGAGAGAGAGAGAGAGAGAGATAGAGAGAGAGAGAGAGATGGGCAAAGATGGAGAGAGGGAGACAGAGATAAAGAGTGAGCAAGAGAGAAAGAGAGAAGGAGAGAGAAAGAGAGAGAGAGAGTGAGAGAGAGAGAAAGAGAGAGAATGAGAAAGAGAGACAGACAGACAGATAGATAGACAGAGACAGAAACAGAGGCAGAGATAGAAGGCGATTTATTGAGCTTATTCTCCGCCCCATATTTAGAAAAAATTCCAATCAAAGCAATTGTCTACTGTTGACTTATCGTATAATGGCTGTGTGGGTAGCTTACTCACCGTGATATCTGTTTTAACTTATCAACATTGAGTCGGCAAAACCGTATCCAGTGTGCGTGTGTGGTTTTGTGTGTTTCCGTTTGGATATCTTTACCTGATCTGATGGAAGCTAAGCTTACTCGATTTGTAACTTGGGGAGATGGATGGTATATATCAGAAAATCAAAGAGCTGCTTGCCATAATGTGGTCGTAAGTTGTTTGAATTTCTAATACCACACACTAGTTTCAGTGAGACGATTTATTGCGACTCTAGTGATGTAGCTGATTTGCTCGGGTTCGATTCCTAGCTGGGCCTCATGAGATGTTGAGCCCTTGAAAAAGTTATTTACCTATGATTGTTTCATTTTCTTATCTTCCTCCGCTCAAAAACGAGGCTAGAAAGTGGGAAATACTAGAATATATCACGGGGTCATTTCCGTACCTTCCTCCGGTCCAAAACGAGGCAAGGAAATGCAAGATACTAGGATACAACACGGTATTTTTAACAACTGCTTAACACTTTTGAGTTAAGAAAGCTATTTGAGCAAAGTATTCAATAAACGGCTTTTGTATATAATTGAACTATTTTCAATAACCATCTTATGACCCTGAAATTTCATGGAACTAGAAATAGGATAAACAGGTTGGAGACCAATCGAATGGGCATCTGATTTTTGTTTTTATTTGAACAAAACTTATTAGCAATTTTGATCGGTCTGTAGGTCTCAGTAACTTTTAAATCTGTGTATCATTTTTATTTTGTTTTTGTTATCTACAAGATATCTCATCTGCTAAAAAAGTCTCTCGTTTCTTACAGACTGAAATAAACGCTCTACTTTGTTGCGAATGTTTTCTTTGTGCCCAGAAGCCGAGCTGTACGGCGAGGTTCAGCCGGAAGTTTTAGTACAGGCCCCAGGTACTGGAAGGCGTTATGGCGAGACTTCAAAAAAAGGTAAACTTTGAAAAATGGATCAAGCAAAATAACATTCACACTTTATGCATTGATCGAGGTATCAACACTAATGAAAGGGAAATTAGCAAACTGTGGCTTATGTTTTACTGGTTGGCTGCAGGAGTTTCAGAACAAAGCTTTAAAATAATACATTAGCGCTAAACTCCGTTACGGAACTGAGCATTGAAAACAATTTGATAGATCAAATAAACTTTTAGTATTGAAATTAATATAATAGCAATCATTTGTCTCACTTAGGAATGCAAGCCAGTTTTGCAAATCTTTCTATTGTATTGTACTTTTGGTGTATTTACAGGTTTAAGACAAAAATTGAGACAACCAGCAGGAATCCCTGGCCCCGAGGGAGATTTTATGATATGAGAAACAAGGTATAGGAGATTTTATGATAAGAGAAATAAGGTAAGGAGATAATTATGATATGAGAAACAAGGTAAGGAGATAATTATGATATGAAAAATAAGTCAAGGGAGATAATATGATATGATAAATAAGGTAAGAGAGGTTTTATTATTTGAGAAAAAAGGTGAGAGACATGATTATGGTATGAGAAACAAGATAAGGGAGATAATTACGATATGGGAAACAATCTAAGAGAGCTGTAGGGTCATCTAGAATAATGAGTTGGTGTAGCTTTGTTTATAAAATCCTCAATTTAATAACTAAGAAAGATTTTCATTTCAAATATCGTCGAGACATACTTTCAATTTCAAAGTTTGAACGAAAGCAAAAATTACTATTTTGACCAATGATTCAATAAAAAATGATTTTTCAAAAAGAGATATGCTTTTAGAGGGAAGATGAAAACAAAACATAAATACTTTGACTCATGATTCAATAGATATTGGTATCCTGAAAAGATATGCTTTAGAGAGAAGGTGTTTCCCATTAAATCTGTAGAAAGATGTGCAGTGATTGAACACAGACACTATAAATGTCCTTTGAAAACATGATACACCGGACTTAGTATAAATTTTAACATCCATTTGAAAAAAGAATAAGTGTCTTTAGTTAAGATTGTGGATGCTTTCTTGTGACAGCTTCAATATCTGGTAAAATTGACATAATTATTTCAGGTAATAGCCTGACCATACCTAAGTTTATGTTAAGCCCCCGCCAGGCACGGTGTAGGTGTCACTGAGAAGGCGAGACTCCTAGCCGAACTTCTCATGGTGTGGTTTCGAACCGTGGACTAAAATTTGTTCTGATCCTGATGACAGATTTTCTTTCACTCTACTATAATATTATGTTAAGTTGAGGGTATTAAGTATTGAGTAAAATTAAAGCGAATATTTTGAAAGAAAAAACAGCAGAAATTTGTTAAAAAAAAAAAAAAGAAACAACTAAAGCATAAAAGGTTCTATTCATTAGTGATAAAGGAGAACTTAAATACTTGTGGGGCGATGTGACACACTGGTTAGTGGCTCGGGCTCGGGACCTGGTCGCCCCGTGAGAAGGGTAATGTTTCATTACCAAAGAAAACTAAGGAGGACCGATAAAAAGCGTGAAATAGCGTCCCAAGAGGAAGTTTTCCTCTCATAATCTTTCCTCCTCTCTCTTTATATCTCTCTCTGTTGTTCTCTCTCTTTCTCTCTCTCTAGCTATCTCTATCTCTCTCTCTCTTTCCCAGGAACTGGTTTTGATGGTGACAACATCAAAGAAGGAAGAAAGAACCATCAGCTCAAGATTGTAGATCATCGCCTTCGATTACGAATTAATAGATCGATTTATATTGTCTGAGCTTACAAATTATTTATCTTAATTTTACATTCGTTTGGAACTTATATACTCTTAACATTAGTTTATTGAGAATTTAAACTAGCAATATTAATAAATTGAGTGTTAATACGTGAAAGCTTTTTTTTTATATTTCTCGATGGTGTCTTCTTGTATGTTGGATTTTCTTTAAATATATGTCGCCCATTAAGCCCTGGTAATGTCTTGTATTGCTTGAACTACTGGCGATGATTTGAATATCTTTTCGTAACATGGGATACTGGCATAGATTTGAGAGTATTTGTGTAACATGGGATACTGGCAGAGATTTGAGAATCTTTGTGTAACATGGGATACTGGCATAGATTTGAGAGTCTTTGTGTAACATGGGATATTGGCATAGATTTGAGAGTCTTTGTGTAACATGGAATACTGGCATAGATTTGAGAGTCTTTGTGTAACATGGGATACTGGCATAGGTTTAAGAGTCTTTGTGTAACATGGAATACTGGCAGAGATTTGAGAGTCTTTGTGTAACATGGGATACTGGCAGAGATTTGAGAGTCTTTGTGTAACATGGGATACTGGCAGAGATTTGAGAGTCTTTGTGTAACATGGGATACTGGCAGAGATTTGAGAGTCTTTGTGTAACATGGGATACTGGCAGAGATTTGAGAGTCTTTGTGTTACATGGGATACCGGCATAGATTTGAGAGTCTCCTGTAACATGGGATACTGGCATAGATTTAAGAGCCTTTGTGTAACATGGGATACTGGCATAGATTTGAAAGTCTTTGTGTAACATGGGATACTGGCATAGGTTTGAGAGTCTTTGTGCATCACGTGTTACTGGTTTTGATTTGAGCATCTTTGTGTAGAAGATGCCTCTGACAGTGATTTGAGTGTCTTTGTTTAGCATGAGATACTGGTAGTAATTTGAGTGTCTTTGTGTAGCAAGGGATACTGGCAGTGATTTGAGTGTCTTTTGTTTAGCATGAGATACTGGTAGTGATTTGAGTGTCTTTGTGTAGCAAGGGATACTGGCAGTGATTTGAGTGTCTTTTGTTTAGCATGAGATATTGGTAGTGATTTGAGTGTCTTTGTGTAGCAAGGTATACTGGCAGTGATTTGAGTGTCTTTTGTTTAGCATGAGATACTGGTAGTGATTTGAGTGTCTTTGTGTAGCAAGGGATACTGGCAGTGATTTGAGTGTCTTTTGTTTAGCATGAGATATTGGTAGTGATTTGAGTGTCTTTGTGTAGCAAGGTATACTGGCAGTGATTTGAGTGTCTTTTGTTTAGCATGAGATACTGGTAGTGATTTGAGTGTCTTTGTGTAGCAAGGGATACTGGCAGTGATTTGAGTGTCTTTTGTTTAGCATGAGATATTGGTAGTGATTTGAGTGTCTTTGTGTAGCAAGGTATACTGGCAGTGATTTGAGTGTCTTTTGTTTAGCATGAGATACTGGTAGTGATTTGAGTGTCTTTGTGTAGCAAGGTATACTGGCAGTGATTTGAGTGTCTTTTGTTTAGCATGAGATACTGGTAGTGATTTGAGTGTCTTTGTGTAGCAAGGGATAATGGCAGTGATTTGAGTGTCTTTTGTTTAGCATGAGATATTGGTAGTGATTTGAGTGTCTTTGTGTAGCAAGGTATACTGGCAGTGATTTGAGTGTCTTTGCGTAGCAAGGGATACTGGTGGTGATTTGAGTGTTCTTGTAAATTAAGGCTTCTGGTGGTGATTTGAGTGTCTTTGCGTAGCATGGGTTACTGGCGGTGATTTGAGTGGGTTTTTTTTACATTAAGACTGCTTTGATTATCTTTATGTAGCATGGGATACTGGTCGTGATTTGAGTGTTTTTGTATATTAGGGCTACTGGTGGTGATTTAAGCATCTTTGCTTTGCATAAGTTACTTGCGATGATTAGAGTGTTTTTTTATAGCAGGGCTACTGGTAGGGAATTCCGTGTCTTTGAGTAGCATGGGTTACTGTGAGTGGTTTAAGAGTTTTATGTAGCACGGTCTACTGGTATTGTGTAGAATAGATTACCGGCGAGATTTGAATATCTTTGTGTAGCATGGGGTAGTGGAAGTGATTTGAGTATTTCTTTATAGCAGGGCTACTGGCGATTATTTGGATGTCTTTGCGAAGCATTACTGGCAGCAATTTTGTTTCTTTGTGTAACATGGTATACTGGCATAGATTTGAGAGTCTTTGTGTAGCACGAGTTACTGGTGTTGATTTAAGTATTTTTTCTTACAGTAGGGCTACTTGCGATAATTTGAGTAGCATGGGTTACTGGGAGAGATTTGAGAGTTTTGTGTAGCACGGGCTACTGGTGTTGATTTGAACATCTTTGTGTAGATTAGGATACTGGCGACGATTTGAGTATCTTTGCTTATCATCACTGGCAGCAATGTGAGTGTCTTTGTGTAGCATGGGGTACTGGCAACGATATAAGTGTTTTTGTGTAGCAGGGATACCGGCAACGATCTGAGTGTCTTAGTGTTGCACTACTGGCGGCAATTCGAGTGTCTTTTTGTAGCATGGGGTAGCAGCGATAATTTGAGTATTTTTATAGCAGGGCTACTGGCGATGAGTGGCATTCATCTTAACACAATATGGTGCAACTAGTGATCGAAATTGGCACCTCCATTTTAGTTACGCTTTCATTCTATGTTTCAGATTTCTGATGTTTATTTATTCATCCCATCGAGAGTAATGTGATCCCAGACTATTTCGATTGTCGAACAAGCCTTTGTTGGGCAGGACAGGGATGAAAAGATGAGACCACAAACTACCTCTCTTAGAAGAATATTTCTGTAGATGTGTATAGCAAGGCGAAGGCACTCATGATCTTTATTACACCTGAGAGCGATTACTTAATATAATGCTTTAATTTGTTAGGAGTATTTATGTGTGTGGCTGCAACCCTAAAGACAAATTCGAAAAAATCAGGAAATAACAAAACATGAAAAGAAATCGTTGAAAGTTTATATATATATATATATATATATATATATATATATATATATATATATATATATATAGTTTGAGGACAAAGGTGTCGCCTGTCCTCCGCTTGAAACACAAGTGTAGTATGCAGAGAATTTAAGGTAAGATCTTCTATATCTATATATATATATATATATATAGAGAGAGAGAGAAAGAGAGAGAGAGAGAGAGAGAGAGAGAGAGAGAGAGAGAGAGAGAGAGAGAGAGAGAGAGAGAGAGAGAGAGAGAAACGTTTATTCATAAAGAATAAAAAGGGAAGTTAAAAGATCGTAATGTCGTTTGTTTTAAAACTTTTTTTCTTAATATGTTTATAATTCTTTGTGGTTTGTTTTTTTCTGTTTACAATCAATGGGACTTACGTCGCTCGTCGAAGTTACAGAAAGAGAAGCGATAGTCGAGGTTCAAAATAGACAGTGCAGCCATAAATGATGACAGTACGGGAGAAAAATCAATCTACCCATTACTGATGACAGTATAGAGAGAGGAACGAATCTAGCCATTACTGATGACAGTATAGAGAGAGGAACGAATCTAGCCATTACTGATGACAGTATAGAGAGAGGAACGAATCTAGCCATTACTGATGACAGTATAGAGAGAGGAACGAATCTAGCCATTACTGATGACAGTATAGAGAGAGGAACGAATCTAGCCATTACTGATGACAGTTTAGAGAGAAGAACGAATCTAGCCATTACTGATGACAGTATAGAGAGAGGAACGAATCTAGCCATTACTGATGACAGTTTAGAGAGAAGAACCAATCTAGCCATCACTGATGACAGTACAGAGAGAAGAACCAATCTAGCCATTACTGATGACAGTTTAGAGAGAAGAACCAATCTAGCCATCACTGATGACAGTACAGAGAGAAGAACCAATCTAGCCATTACTGATGACAGTTTAGAGAGAAGAACGAATCTAGCCATCACTGATGACAGGACAAACGAAAAATCAATCTAGCCCTCATTGATGACAGTACAGAGAGAAGAACCAATCTAGCAATTACTGATGACAGTACAGAGAGAAGAACCAATCTAGCAATTACTGATGACAGTACAGAGAGAAGAACGAATCTAACCATCACTGATGACAGGACAAACGAAAAATCATCTAGCCCTCACTGATGACAGTACAGAGAGAAGAACCAATCTAGAAATTACTGATGACAGTTCATAAGAAGAACCCATCTAGCCATCCCTGTTGACAGTACAGAAGAAGAACCCATCTAGCCATCCCTGATAGCAGTACAGAAGAAGAACCCATCTAGCCATCCCTGATAGCAGTACAGAAGAAGAACCCATCTAGCCATCCCTGATAGCAGTACAGAAGAAGAACCCATCTAGCCATCCCTGATAGCAGTACAGAAGAAGAACCCATCTAGCCATCCCTAATAGCAGTACAGAAGAAGAACCCATCTAGCCATCACTGATGACAGTAGAGAGATAAGAATCAATATAGACGTCCTTGATGACAGTGGAGAAAGAAGAACCCACCTAGCCATCACTGATGACAGTAATATTCTGAAACCATCGAGCCATCCCTTTTGAGAGTACAGGAGAAGAACCCATTTAGCCATCACTGATGACACTACAGAAAAAGGACCCATCTAGCCATTACTGACGACAGTAGAGAGAGAAGAACCCACATAGCTATCAATGATAACAGTACAGAAAAGAACCCATCTAACCATCACTGATGGCAATACACAAGAAGAACACATCTAGCTGTCACTGATGACAAAACAGAAGAAGAACCCATATAAACATCATTGATTAGTGGAATTATAAATGTGTATCAATAGACCAAAATACACAAAACTATCTATAAACGAAAACAGAAAGCAAAACAAATTTGGAATGGCTTTCGTTATTGTTTTCACCTAATTAAGTATCTGAATTTGTGTGCATTTTAAATGCAAAGAAGAAACTTAAAAAGTGAATACTTAAGTCTGTTTCTTGCAGCAAAGAAAAAATAAATATGATTCAAATATGTGTATAGAGCAAAGTAAACTGAAGACTTAAGACATATTCTTTAAATAAAAAGTAAACACGATTCAATTATGAAGCAGTTTATCATTTCAAGACCAAAAGTGTCATCCTGTACACACACACAAAAAAAAAAAAAAAACAACAGTGGGAGCACTTTTACCTGAGCTTTTTTGTGTATCACATGATCTAAGTGGAGATAGCAGACCATAGAATATCGACTGCTCTGATCACTAAGCCTCATTTTGGTCGCTACACTACGGCAATCCAATCTAAATTCTTTGTTCTTTAATCTTTCCGAATTTTCCCAAAGTTTGCACCTTCCAGTCACATCATGCACCAGGTAGACATCTTTCAGTCAGACTTTCAATGATAAACATTGGCAATAGTCTATTGTTTCTTTTAAAGGGTCAGTTTTAGAATCTGTGGAGCAATAGACAAGAATATAAAACGCAAATGGAATGATATCGATAAATTCTTCTCCCTCACGTTATAAAAACACATTGAAAGATGATGTCAATACATTCTTCTCTTTTAAAGCATGATACCACATTGAGGGATGATGTCAGTACATTTTTTTTTCTTTTATGGCATGATGCATTTGAGGGATGACATCGATAAAATCTTCTCCCTCACGATATAATGCTACATTAAAGAATTATGTCAGTACATTCTTCTTTTTATAGCATGACGTCACATTGAAAGATGATATCAGTACATTCTTCTCTTTAGAGCATGATACCACATTGAGGGATTATGTCAGTACATTCTTCTCTCTAGAGCATGATGTCACATTGAAGGATGATACCAGTACATTCTTCTCTTTAAAGCATGATACCACATTGAGGGATTATGTCAGTACATTCTTCTCTTTAGAGCATGATACCACATTGAGGGATTATGTCAGTACATTCTTCTCTTTAGAGCATGATACCACATTGAGAGATGATTTCAGTACATTCTTCTCTTCTATAAGATGATGCCACAATGAGGTACAATATCGATAAATTCTACTCTTCCATGAATCGAATCTATTTTTAAGAACAATTTTGAGTGGAAAACAGTAAAAAGATTTCTAAAGGATTCTCTTCCTTGTTCATGATAACGGCTAGAATGTCTTTGTTGCTCTGTGGTACGAATTCTGCTCCCGTATAATACTTTATAGTAAACCAGAGGCAAAAGGATTGCTAAAGAGTTTATGGGAATCGCACCGAGACCATTTCAGGCAGTAGATATACCCCAGGCACAATAAACTCCCTATGCAGTAGTACCGGAATACACCTAAGAAATTTCTGTTTTTTTATATTATTTTGGGAATATCCATGTTTAATAGGAGAAATCGACTAATTTTGTATTTTCCAAATTTATGTCAGATTTTTTAAGCACATATACCAAGACTTGCCATTCCCGCAAGAAGTGCGCGATAGTACACTGTCTTTCGGAAATTCATAGTTGCGCTTTTATTGAAACCTATATAATGATAATGAAGTTTTTTAAAATCTATAAATAGGTTTGGATCTACAATATAAGCCAATTATTCGTATTGCATGATTTTTTCAGCATTACTATTGTAAAACTTAGTACAGCAACATACCCGTAGTCACTGCAGTCTTGGACGTTCTGCGACATCTTTATTTTCCTAGGAACGCAAGTTTGCGGAGGCCAAGGCCTCCTCTGAAAAAATGAATGGGCCGTTGATCTCACAAAGCCTAAACAATTATATTTTCCTCGTTAATTCTTCTAGCCAGTCACTGAAATCCTAAATTGGTATTGACATTGATTTGCAAGTTTAAAACTAGGCAATAACCAAAACTTGATGACGCATGACCAGGCGTCCCTACCAAAGACTCTTCTTAGGTGTGTACAGATGTCCTCACTCATACACTGCCTATCTACTGAGAGGAATTTTCTACGTATTTTCGGCTCTGTTAATTAGTACTTTTATGAGTTGTAAGCATCAAATTTTAGCGAATGTCAAGTATTTATACATAATTTTTTTCTTTTCCACCAATTAATATTTTTTCAAACCATTAGGTAACTTAGTATATGTAGTGTTACACGAAAGATAAACTTTATGGAGTATATATATCAGGAATTTAGATGATGTAATTGTTTCTGTAAAAATAAAGAAAAGTAATAAAACTTTTGTATTTTACGGAAAAAAAGTTAGGATTTTTTTTGGATCAGCGTCAGATATTTTCTGCTTTTTCTTTTCCTACCTTATTTCTACAAAACAAATTCGGATAAATTTATAAATAAATTGGTCAAAATCAAAGGGTTTTCTTTTATTGTTGTTGTTCTTGTTGCTATTACTACTATTACAGTTGTTTGTTTTTCTTTTTATTCGTTGTTTTTAAGGATGGGGGACAAGGTATGTCGCAGATCATGATGAAAATTTTCATAGAGCTGGCAACTTGCTGAAATCAATTTTGTGAAATATAAATCACATTCGTCCATCTTATCAATTTCATGCGCATTGCTTCTAATAAATATTCAATTCCACAATTCATTTCATACACTATTTCTCTTGGGCAAAGTTATATTGAATCCTCCCATTCTTTGACTTGCTCCATCTACTCAGTGGGCACGGAAGACACTGATTGGAAAGATTAAGATATCTAGAATTTTACCTGATGCTGCTTCAGAATCAGAATGGGCCTTCCTCCAGGGAACCAAATTATCCAAGTGACCTAGGTTGTCAGCTTGTTCTGGGAATGATTTATTGATTAATCGATTGATCGATTGTTTGATTGATTGATTGGTTTATTGATTGATTAATGGATTGATTGATTGTTTGGTTAATTGGTTGTTATGAAGGTTGGTTGGTTGATTGGCTGACTCTATGATTAATTGATTGATTGACTGAATAAAAAATCTAAGGGTCCAGTCCATATCGACCGATGACCACAGCGGTTTGAACCTACCATGATAAGTCATCTAGCGTAATTTGACGAGTGCGCTTTCCACTTTCTCTTGCAAGAGAGGGTCGGCTCAGATGTTTTCTCAGTTATATTTACAGGCTAGTGTGACAAGAGAGAGATAAATCTAGGCTGTGACACACAGCCGAACGTTAGATAAGTTGTCGAACTTGGCAAAACCTTTATCATAAAGACGCTTGTTGCGATTACATTGGCACTGCAAGAAATAATTTCGACTTTGTTAAAGAAAAGTTCCAAAATAATTCTGGGATGTCTTGATTTTATGTTTTGTAACAATAGACACTCATATATAGATATATTGGTTGCTTTTTTATCGACTAAAATCAACTACAGCAATATTTACGAAGATCTAAGGACACTACTCTATAATTCAATACCGTAACAATAATAGTATGAAGTGTATCAGTAACAAATCGAAGTTTGATTTCCCCATCACCGAGTCTATCAATAAGTATTTCTAAAGACTTTTAATGAAAATCGCATAAATATATTGTTTGACTATAATCACTTAATGTAATCTTGATGTTTCTCCAGTCTAGATTACAGTTTACATCGGACACGACTGAGACGAGGAAGATCAGATGCTTACCAACTGTATTTGCTACAAAACCCTCGGTTTCTGTTTCCGCAAATGAATGTTGTGAAATTGATTGATTGATTGATTGAATGGTTGATTGAATTAATGATGGATCGAATTATTGATTGAATAAAATGATGAATCGAATGATTGATTGAGTTAAGAATACACGGACCTAGTCCACCTTGAGCGGCGATCTCATATATTGCGTTTGTACATTAATTATTCCATTAAATTTCAATATCAATGTACATTCATTATTAAATGAAATGTCGATATCAATGTACATTAATTATTAAATGAAATTTCAAGATCAATTTACATTCATTATAAATTTCCAAATCAATGTACATTCATTATTAAATAAAATTTCAAGATCAATGTATATTAATTATTAAATAAAAGTTCAACATCAATGTACATTCATTATTAAATAAAATTTCAAGATCAATGTATATTAATTATTAAATGAAAGTTCAACATCAATGTACATTAATCTTGAAAGAAATCAGACTAAGGGCGAGAAAGACTTCATAATGTTTGGTTCTTATCTTTGTGGGTGGGTCAAAAAAAAAGGGGGTTGGGGGGGTAAAGGAAAAAGAGGTGGCAAGTTTTTTCGAAGGATGGGAGATTTTTTTTTTACGATTTTCTTACAAAAAGGTCTTCATTCACCGGTATACATGATGTAGGAACAAAACCACACACACGTATATATACTAGACTAATAAATAAATGTTATTGATATAAATTACATTGCTAAGGTATCAAGAAACAAACATCCTTTTCATAAAGAATAGAAAAATATTTGACTTACAAAAAAAAAACCACCCAAATCTTTCCGACTTTCTGAAATTTTCATTCTCAAAAATCTACAACTCTTCACATGCCTTCCTCGATGGTTATACGCTCAGAGCTCTTTGACAAAGTGCTCACTTAATTAGGAAACACCAGGGTCTAGTTAGTTATCCAAACCCTAACTACACAGTTTCGAACCATTATCGATAAGACTCGAAGTGACCCAGTGAGAACAAGCAGTTTCCGCGCATCAAGCCCTAACTCCAGCTCAGAAACATAATCGAAAGAATATTCGATCTAAACCACTGACAACCAGCCATTTCAACCACTGCAAGACCCGGACATTCGATCTGACCTAGTGAAAACCAGCCATTTCAGCGGACTGCAAAACCCGGATGTCATCTACTCACCAGGACACGGCCCATAACACGCCATTGAAAAGACCAGAGCGGTCGACACGACACAGACGAGAGCCAGGAACACTGACGTGGAGGGGAAATAAAAACCGGTTTGACTGACAGGTTCAGTAGGTGGTTTATTGTTTGACTGACGTTGTTTGACTGGTTTGGTAGGTTGTGCAATGGTTGTAATGTCTGTGTGTATTGGGGTGACGTGGAGGGGAAATAAAAACTGGTTTGACTGACAGGTTCAGTAGGTGGTTTATTGTTTGACTGACGTTGTTTGGCTGGTTTGGTAGGTTGTGCAATGGTTGTAATGTCTGTGTGTCTTTGGGTGACGTAAAATGGTTGTGTATTTCGGTGGCGTTTTTTGACTGATTAGCAGAATCTGTGTGTGTGTGTGTATATGATGTATCAGTGGCTGGGTGTGTATGGTTGTGAACTTGCTTATTGCATTGGAGGCGGATTGATTGTTTAACTGGTTGAATGGTTGCTTCATGGTTTCTTAGTGGTTGTTTTTTTTCGTGGATGGTCCATTAGTTGGAGGATTGAAAAGTTACTTAGTCTGTTATTTTTTAATGGATACTGCAAGGCAGAATGGTTGATAAGATATTTTCATAGCTTATAACTACTGCGAATATTTATCCAGCGACGTTTTTAGACAATTGGTTCTACAATTTTCTAGTGTTGCAATCGTGAAAGGTAAATTTGAGAGTCGTTATAACTCTGTAATAATAATTATTATTATTATTATTATTATTATTATTATTATTATTATTATTATTATTATTATTATTATTATTATTATTATTATTATTATTATTATTACCATCATTATTATGATAATTATTACCATCATTATTATTATCGTTACCTATTGTCATGCTTCCCATATTCTCTAATTTGTTTACAATTCTTATTCCCTCTCTCGAGTATCGTAATTTTTATAGCTAAAATGCAACTGATAAACCATTATAAATGATAGGATATAAATTGTGAAATGTTTCCAAAGGAAAAAGTCTATGAAGATAAATATATCGAAATTTGTATTTTACAACCGGCTCCTACTTACAACGCATGATGGTAGTTTAAGCAGAGCAAAGATCCTATGGCTCCTTTTGTTCTCTGGGGCTTTTAAACATTTCCTCTTTAACTGTTATTCATGATCTAATGCAGATTTTAAATAATCTATGCATTGAGACGTCAGAAAAAAACAATTTATTGTTGATTGTTATCACTAATCTTTGATACTTCGTGTTTATTTTATGATAATATTTTTTGGGTGATTTTCGCCAGATTTATCGTTTAAAAATATTTTTTTTTTTCGAATATGAGCAATTCTATTGATGAAATGATAAAATCCAAGCGGAGAAAAACATATTATCATTTTAAAAATGAAAATGAGCAAAAGGGAATTCACGAGAACATTCTAATTAACTGAGCTTGAGTATCTTGTTTGATATTTACCAGTGAGGAGGTCTAGAGAAGCCTTGACTTTAAACAGAGTGAACAAATATGCTTCATCTGACAAAATTATTGGAGAGAGGTAACAGTCATTTTCTTTCATTGTTAATTTGATTTATCCCCCTCCACCTTCACCCGCTCCTGCTTCTCTCTCCTTCATTTTACTCATTACATCATCACAATCATCATGATTCTCATTATCATCATAATGATTCTCCTCATCATCATCCTGCTCATCATCATTTTTATCTCATCATTAGCATCGCCTTTTTTTTCGCCATATGTATAATGATAATAACAACTCGTAAGATAATATCAAACTAGTCTTGCGACTGCTGACTTGCTCTTGGGCATATCAGGCAAGTTTTTACATGTTAGCTGAAACAAACATGATTTATCTAATACTATGGATATAAGCAGTGATGATCATGAATGGTATGAAACTTGCAACATGGAGACATAAACAAGCTGGACATTCCATGTCGTACTTTTGCCGCTATTCAAGATGTATTTCCGTTCTAAGGTTTTTAATATGGTGTGTAAACATTTCTTTGATCACAATGTAATATCTTTCATTTGCAGCTTACTTTGAGGATGTATCAAGATTTTCATCGGGTAAAAGCACCTTGAGATAAACGCCTGTTTCAACAGAGCAGTATCATATTTTTTAGTCTTCTCTCATAACTTTCCATAGTAACTAGTTAAAACAGTGCGACATACACCTCCTCGTAGTGATGCTATGTACATTGTGTCGCATTTCTATGCTGTATTTGCAGTTTGTTTGTTTTTTTTTTGTTTTTTGCTTTTTGTAACAGATTTTTTTTTCCGTTTTTTTGCTCCATCACTTGCCAAATGTTTGAAACTAAGTGCATGGTCGGTCACCTCAATCAGCTGTAAACAAAGTCAGAATTCGATTCCAGATATTCATTTTCGAAATTAAAATTCAGTATTCAAAAAATGACAGATGCACTTTGTTACCTTTGGTTTGAGAAAGCTGTTTTATTTGCTTATTTTAAATAAAGGTTTCAAATAATCAGAGAAACAAGTTTTTATTTAAATTCTCTAGTCAGCTCCGTCACACGATATGTGTGCTTTGTTTTTTATCTTGCTGTTAAAGTTCCTTTGAAGTCTGATATACGGCCAAAAGTTGTTTATTGTGTTGAGATGTCCCGATAATTCTGATTCTAATAAATTCTACCTCAAAGACTGTTATACGTAAAATGTTATAAATTATTGTCAGGCGTTTATGTTTTAATTTTATATTAGCGACAATATGTAGCAAGAGACAGAAAACAAACAGAAAGAGAAAAATGAGATTGATTTAAAGAATGGAAACAGCATAATTTATTTCATGCCGTTATCAGTTTATTTATTTTAATAGTCTTATTTTCCTTTAAGATTATATCGCCATGTCAAAAGTAACACAGCAATAATTTGATAAAAAGATGTTATTTAATTCAAGAAATAGAATTTAAGGTAGAGAAAAAGTGTTGTCAAAGAAAACATCATATCTAATAGTAAAGTGACAATACCAGCTTTTATTGTCAGGGGATGAACAAAAGACGCGGTATTTCACTTTTCTTGCTTATCTTTGACTCTTCTGGTAAAAATAGTTAAATGCTTAAGGGAGAGGTTAACTCAGTATTTCTTGCTAGTAGACATTTGCAAGGCCTGGTCCCTGCACGTGTCATTTAGTCAGATGATAGTCATGATCAGGAATTCCAAGAGTCAAGGTCAACGCCATGTTCTACAGTGGAACAAAAGACAGAAATATTGTAGCTACTCATGACAACACGAATCTAACCTAACGTATTCCTTCAGATTAAAAAAGATATGCGATCAATCACAAAAGAAAATGAAGTGTTTGAATACATCGAACAGTAAGAACGAATAGCTTTGTCTTTTTTTAAACCTGAATCTATAAATAAATCCATATAAACATTCATTACCTGTAAAGGTTTCAAATAAATGAGCAGTCAAGAATACCCGCAAGGCAGTGCACTTTCAGGCACTTTTTTATGGGGATTTATAGCCTTCCAATAGGCGTTGAAAAGGATCTTTAGATAGATTTTAAAAACCGTACAATGTTAGTTTGCTTCCCATAATTCGTATATGTTTTGGATAAAGCTGACTGATATTGCTGAATAGAATGTCCCAATTTTGTCTGGTTTAAAAGACTGAAGCAATCTAGTTTCTTCAACGGTTTGTTGATACATTTCAATCCCTTTAAAGATCTAAACATTTGTAGGAGCCTCAGTATCATCCGGTTTCACGTGGACTTAGGAGACTGCAGAGTAAACCAGACATGGTCTGGCTAGACCGCTGGTTTGTCTTCTGCTGTTTCTGTAGCTGATCTTTTCTTGTCCTATAAAATATTTTTGATCTGCGATCTTGTCTTATCTATTTCTACTTAGCTTTTAGTTCCAACCTTTAATAATCTTCAACGGAGGCTGAGACGATCCGTATGTACAAGGATAGGATTCGACTGGATGCGTGGAGTCTCACACCATCACCAGATGTCTCAGGCGAGAATCGAACCTGGATTCTCTACATTTTTAGTCGAGTGCTTTACCAAAGGTGTTTCTTCTTTGTCCCATGAGAATATCTTTTGAAATTTTTCTTTACCAAAGGTGACATTAAATTAAATCATTAATTAAAATTTGTCTTTTTCCACTATAAACAAGTTGAAAGTCATTAAAGTTTACAGTTAATTTTACCTGCCCCAGGCGTCCATCCCTTCAATAATTATATTTACCTTGCCTGTTCTTCATTAGACTATTACGCGGGCATAACCTTCATCTGGGAAATACAGACACAAAGATCAAGGAAAGTAAAAGAATTAGGACCATTATTTTCAATCATCATTTATTTGGCTTATTTCTTTGTAAGTTACGCAGTTTGAATACATTGAGAAAAGAAAAAATTGAAGATTAGACTATGTGACTAGTATAAATCAAAGTTTTTATGATTGATATGACACTAAACAGTAAGGTTAAGTAGGAAGATCGAAGTGAAATCATTGCTTGGTATCTAAACGTAAAGAAATGGACTAGAAGAGATTAATGCCTCGGCCCTGACACATCAAGTCTTGCAAATCCCGCTCGCCTTCGATTAATTTGCCATATTTCACAGAGATTTGTCTAAGACACAGAGCACAAATCGACCGATAGAAGTTGAACGGAGGCCTTTTAGCTTTTAAGATGGTCAGAGGCTCTGAACTTTTCAGCTACAAATAATGTTTTCTTCTTATGTATTACAAAAGTTGCATCTACTAAACCATGACCTGGTTTGAAGCAAAATTGAAATATGCGTATTAAATGTGTAATGTAATTAATACATCGAAATATTTTTTTGAAATTGAGAAGTTGACTATCTCTCCACAATCTTACCTTCTTCATCTTCATCATCATCATCCTCCTCATCATCATCATCATCCTCATCATCATCACCGACACCAGAGTCTTTAAGACGACGTTCAATTTCTGGGGGAATAAAAAGTAATTATGCTTCAGAGTTTTTTAAAAATATAATCATTTTCTATCAGAAAACAACAGTTACTAATTCTGCAAAATCTCCGAAACAATAATGTTTTCTCAATCTGGAGGATATAATTAGCCATCAGCAATCTCACCTTCATCATCATCATCATCATCATCATCATCATCATCATCATCATCATCATCATCACCGACACCAGAGTCTTTAAGTTGACCTTCAATTTCTGGCGGAACAAAAATTAATTTTACTTCAGATTGTTTTGAAAAATTCAACCATTTTCTATCAGTAAACAACTAATTCTGTAAAATCTCCGACACAATAATTATTTTAATTTGGAGGAATTAACTAGCCATCAACAATCTCACCTTCCTCATCCTCATCTTGGCCATCATCATCATCATCATCGTCATCATCATCATCATCATCATCGTCAACGTCGTTGTTGTCGTCATCTTCAGCATCATCATCATCACCGACACCGGAGTCTCTAACCCATATTTCATCAAAAGTTCCACGAACTTCAACTTCTGTTGGGACAAAATTTGATTTTACTTTAGATTATTTGGAAAAACAATTTAAATTTATTTAAAGATTCTTCTTAACGCTCATTGGATATGTAGGTAAGGAATGTCTTGAAGAAGTACATAGCATAACACTTGTTTGTACACTCATACTAGTGAGCGTTTATAGAAACTTTATAAATAGATAAGAGTTTTTTTTATATTATACTGTTTTATTCTTACTTTTGTCGATACAAGGAGTCAAAGATTCCAATGGATAGCTTCTATCAACGCACTAATACGCCTCGTATTTTCGATCATTTTAAAGAGATAAAAGGAGGAAAATTGGAAAAAGAACATCACAGGTCGAGGCCACTCACCTTCGGAATCCGACACGGGATAAGCCGAGACCAGGGCGGCCAGCGCCACACACAGGAGGGCCAGGAACACTGAAACAGGGGTGGGGTGGGGGGAGGGGGGAGGGGGAAGGAAGAGTGAGGTTAATTCGTAGCTTGCTTGGTTTGTTGGTTTGTTTGTTGGTCAGTTGGTAAAATGTTTGTATTTTGGGTGGTTAGTAGATGGATTGGAATTATAATCATTATTATTATTATCATCATCATCATCATCATCATCATCATTACTGTTTTTCATTATCATCATTGTATTTATTATTATTATTATTATTATTATTATTATTATTATTATTATTATTATTATTATTATTATTATTATTATTATTATTATTATTATTATTATTATTATTATTATTATTATTATTATATTTTTATCCTTATTTTTTATTAATAGTACTAGTAGTAGTAGTAGTAGTAGTAGTAGTAGTAGTAGTAGTAGTAGTAGTAGTAGTAGTAGTAGTAGTAGTAGTAGTAGTAGTAGTAGTAGTAGTAGTAGTAGTAGTATTTTATTGTGGTTGTTGTTTTTACATTTTTTTTTCTTACCTGTGATACTACATCTTTATTTCATATGTTTCCTTGACATAATTAAGGTAATTAGAGATAATGAAGCATAGTTGTCAAGCCGAACCAAGACGTGTCTAGTGCGGCCCTTGCTCAACATTTTCATCTTAAACTTTTACTAGATCGAATAATAGGAGTGACAGTGATGAATGGTCTTTATAAGTTTCTAGCGGCTGTGTCTAAAGTTGATACTCACTCTTCATGATGAAAGTTTGGAGCGTGCGGAGATTCTGGCTGGGATTCCCTCCTCTTCTCAGGTTTTAAATGTTTTTTCTCGCGCCCGTAAAAGTTTATCAAAAAAAAAAATCTTTATGGCAATAGAACCTTTTTGTGATGAGAAAGTACGTTCAATCTCTTTATGTTAATATGGATTCTAATATACATTTAAAATGGTTTTGTTTGGTTTATGACGGCATGTAATTGAGCAATTTTATATCAAACAACTTTACGGTTTCGCCAGTCTTCCCTGCAGAATGCATGTCTTTTAGCGGGCAGGCATGGGCGGTAAAGTCCAGAAGACAAAACAAAATGGTGTAAGTTTTGATAAACATTATAGAACAAAATAAGACAAGGCATAAACTCAACCCTTCCGAGATTCGATAATTTTTTTTTTTTTTTGTATTTTAAATTGAGGTACCCATAATTATAGAGAGGAAAATGTCAGCAGTATACAACTGAATTTAATGCGGAAGAAATTCATGATAAAACTAAAATTAGGAACTGATTTACGTGATTTTGGGTGTAAATATGTGAAAACAGTCAAGTTATTAATTTGAAAGATTTTTCAATTCGTTCGTCAAAGAAAAGGAATTTCGCCAGAATAAAAAAGAAAAAAAAAGAAAAAAAATTGCTTCAAGTTAAAAGGATATCCGACTGTCCTTCTCGGCCCAATTGCCTTCATCGCTCAAGGTTTGACCTTGATACACCCTTGCTTCAGCTAAAAATTTTCTCTATTTTTTATCCTCGCATCGCAGAATGTTCTATCGATCTAAAATCAGCCAAGCAAGGATAATAAGATGTCGAACTTTTTCGTCAGCCGTTAGATGAAAATTATGTATATATCCTAGCAAGCGGCTCTTTAGAAAAGAATATAATTATTGCTAGGAAAAAGCACTCGAAAATAAAGCATGCTAATTTATAGCTGTATACAAATGTGGCTGTATGCACTCGGGGTCAGTACAGTTCTCTAACGAAGTGAAACTTTTCAATTCATGGTTGTAGCTCGTCTGAATAAGAAACACTGCACCGACTGTTTTTCAAAGTTCTGCCGTTTGCTTTGCATTTCATCGGGAAAAATAGACAAAAATTAGGGATGCTTTAAGCAGAGGACAGTGGAAACCTCACGAGGTTTTTATCATAAAGAACTAGTCTCTCATTTTCTCAGGTCATTTTAGGCGTTCTGAAGAACTCTGCTCTCTTTGCTTCTTGTAATCTTTAAAAAATTAGACTTTTTGTCTCTTTATTGCATTATGAAAGACATGTCTTTATAATGTACATCTCTTAGGAAGTTTAAAGAAAACAAAAGTCAAAAAAAAAGGCACACACCTTGGTCCCGTAGTTGTAAAGTTTTGTGCCTGTTCCTTTTTATCTTATGTATTCGTGCTATTTAAGACAAATACACACACACACACACACGTCCTTCTAGGTCTTTTATTATTATTACTAAGTTGTCCTCCAAATGTGTTGATTTTGTTTTTATATTCGAAGTTTAGAGAATAATGTCGTCTTTAGATAATTTGTTCTTTGCTGTTCATAGCGGTTTCATGAATTAAACTCTTTGTTTAGAAAACATGCATTTGATAGAATGACACTACATTAACCTCAGAGCGTTTTATTTCTCATAGTATTTTGCAGAGCTTAACTCTGCGTGTGGTTTTTTTAACCTCTTTACAGAACTAGACCCGTGGCATTTTATGGAACTAGACTCTTTACTTTCTAATGCCCATATCTCATAGCTATACATCTATTTTTTTATAGTTGAGACTGGGGCCACTAACTGGTACAGTTTATGATAACAACATTGAGAAGGAGGGGGGTGGAGTCTGGAGAGAGGATAGTTGTGTATCACAACCCTTCCCTATGATCTCTACCTCAAGTCTCGCGCTCGATGATGGATCGAGTCTGAGTCTCGCCTTGTAAACCCTTCATGCCAAATTCAGACTTCTTTGTGGTAATTTGAAAGGTCTCAACGATTTATTTCAGTCAAACGGTTTTCTAGCCTATTCATCAAACAAATAGCGGTGGTAAAGATGGGTTTCATAGAATTCTAAGAGTAGAAACAAACAAAAAATAATAAAAATAGGAAAAATAACAAAAGCAACCGATATAAAGAATGATGATTTTGGTAGCAGTTGGACTATTCCTGTCAGGCTAGACTTTTCAGGTCATGTTTTGAACTTGAAACTGAGATTTTTTTGGAGACAGAGAATAACTGCTTCTTTCGACACTATCTCTTTTCTATTATATAAAGTTATTTTTTAATTATAGTCGCTTAGAGTTTTGTGCAGGGTGGAGGGAGAGGAAAACATAAATTATCAATGCTCTCCAACGTTAATTACTTTTTTTCTTCCAACTTATTTTGTTTGATGTTTTGTCTTTGAAGCTAACTAGAATGCCATAATTATGCAAATTTCTCTGTGTCTGAAGCCAAGTAAAGCGCTATAATCATAGTCATGTGGTGTTTATCATGGTGCAGCTATAATGAAATTTTTTATGCACTGAGCAAGATAGTAGAGCATAATGCAAATTATAGATATTGCTAGGAAAAGCCATGCTAATTCTTTTTGAGTTTTGACTCATGCATCCTCCCATCAGCGTATCCCAAGTAGGTCGATTTTGTTTACGGCTGTGAACAGGAAAGAGCAGGGAGAGAGACGCAATGTTATTTTTGCTCCCATATAAGAATGCTGGGAATATTTCTTATTTCAACAATCTCTCTGTGCTTCATTTATTTTTCTTGTGTTTTTCTTTTAAGCAGGAAATGATCAGTCTTTGTCGCGGGATGA
>JAWDGP010007558.1:240000-262500 GCA_033675545.1 Elysia crispata
CATCTTCACGCCAGTCGCAGCTTGAGACACCACAGTAATGACACACGAGTTTATCATAATCCATCCCCGGGCGATAAGGCAGTGAGGGAAAACAGCGAGAAAAGATGCTGGAGGAATTAACAAAATGGCTGAAAAAAGAAAGAGAGACAGATGCGCTGAAAGAGACCAGGGATAGAGATGAGTGGAAGATTATGATCGCCTACGTTAAAGAGCAGGGCACCTGATTGCTTGCTTGCTTGATTGATTGATTGAACCTCGGGCTAGGGGTTCGGTTTTGTCTTTTTTCTACCTTCAAAAGCTGAGAGAGACTTAGGAGATTAACAATGTAAAACAAATACTTGAGACGAACAATGTAAAACAAATGGCAGAAAACTGTCCTAAGTCATTATATCTTTTCGAGACACAAAGGATAATCTTGGTCTTCAGACCAGAGATGGAAGTTGTGTGTTAGTGAGAGAATAGAGAAGAGAAAGGATAAGAAAGGTGTGTGTATGTGTGTGTGTGCGGGGGGGGGGGGGTTATTAGTTGCTTTATTTCCGCACATTGTTAGCTTGGGAGTGGGAAAAGGCAGGGGGGGGGGGGGGGGTTCCTCTAAAGCGCAATACAGCGAGAGTTTTGCTCACAAACTTACTGTTAATCTTTTTTTTTATAATAACAATGTAACAGTAGTTTGCTAAATAGGGTGTGTTGTTTTGCTGTGAGTTGGTCCCAGTCGTGAAACACAGTTCAAATTTTTGCTCATTATACAAATGAAAGCAAATCGCATTTGTGCAGAGTTATATGGAAATATTTTAACGCCCAGCATGTACTTGTTACCCAAGGAAAACCAAATACATGTTGTTTTAATAGCAATCATTACATTATTTGTCTGCTTTTAACATTGTACACTATCTTCAAAATACTGATTTGGCAAGTAAAAACAAGCCCTGGAAAAATGTGACAATTTTACACTCGGCGCGGATTTATCTCTAATCTGAACAGAGAAAAGTTTGGTAAGTTTCTCTTTTGTATTTAGGGTAACAAGTTCATTGATGCGGGGACAATATTTTTCACTAATACTCATGAAAACTGTTAGATTAATACAATAATTCCCTCTGCTCATTGCATCCCAGGTCGGACTTCCGATTGGCTATGATAGTTTAGTATAACAAGATATGATATAGAATAATGGTGCCGTACGTTGTTTTTTTTTATTGGTAATTCATTGATAGAAAATGATTTACACTTACTTGAGACATTATTTTATGGCCAGACCAAACGAAGGCCTCTTTAGTATGATGGAGGTACCGTCACCGTTCAGAAGTCCCTCCGAATCTGTCCGGTAAAGGGATTGAACTTAATGAACAACTGAACTTGACGGGCAACTTTTAGAGATATATTGCTTGGCTCGGGGGTATGGGTGGTAGCTTAGAGAGTTAACTTGAGCCTCAAAGACCGGTTGTTGAAACACAAAATAGTTACTGATCCAGTATATCAACTGATATCAACGTGAATATTAATTTATTTTTGAAGACATTGTTTGAATATCAAATAATTTCACCGATTGAATCGATCTATGTAAAAAAAAAAAAGGAATTACAAGTCAATGGGTAATCTTTTTCCATTTTTCCTTATAAATAATTATGGCCGTAATAGTGCATTAATGATTGTAAATATTTTAATATTTTTGCATTCTTATGGCACGTGCAATTATTTGTTAGATAGTTTAAAGGATTGAAACGATCGAATGTAAACACCTGAAATCTTCACCCTTCCTTTTTAAGACACCATTCTGAAGCATACATGTAGGTAATCACTGAAGTGTTTGTGTCTATTTCTTTTTCGATTAATTTCACTTATCAAAGGTCTAAAATGAATATTTCATTCTCTTGAGAACAATTTTGCAAGGAAAGGTATTTGTAAGATAAATCAGTTCAATGCATGTAAGCCTCAACCTAATATAAAACCTAACTTCACTTTTTTTGCCACTGTTTCTATAGAATCATTCATTTTAAACAGTTTCTGTTAGAGCCAGGACACAATCACTTTACATCTTTTCGCGACCCCGTCTCAGAAAATTTTCAATTGAGTGAAGAAGAGCAAAAAAATGACGAGAGGTACTTCCACCGCACCCGACCCAAAGGTTCAACAGTCTGAAAGTGGGGCCAAACCACAGAACCAAGAAACCAGTGGTGAGCTCGCTTCCCCACCACCCGATAACACCAAATCAGAATCTTTAATGCCACATTCAAATGATGGATCCGAACCGCGACCCCAAGAGACAGATGGCGCACGTGCTACACCGCCTAGAGTGAGTGATAGTCAGCCGGTAGAGGTTGGCCAGTGGGAAGCGGGATCCGAACTCGAACCTGCAGAGTGTACTGACGAGGTTCAAACTCCTCCACCACAGGATGACACGCATCATACTGAAAGAGTTGAATCTGAGAAAAGATGCGAACCACCATACCGAGCCACCAGCGGTGACAGTGCAAGCCCGTCAGCGGTTAGCGATACAAATTTTTTTGATGGTCAGCAATCAGAAGAGGGTTTCAAACCACATTCTCCTGACTTTCACGGCGACTGTGCTGCTCCCCCTATATCCACCACCGCATCGTATACTAGGATTCAGCAAAATGAACACATATCAGAACCCCAACCTTTAGCAACCTGCTCTGACTGTGCTACCGCACCAACAGTGTCAACCACATCTGATCTCCAACAGTTAGATGGTGGATTGACTTTACAGACCCTTGAAGCTAGCGGTGGGTGCGTTATCAACTCAAAAGATGACGACACAGACACCTCAAACATCGAACATTTAGAAAGCAAATCTGGCACTGAAATCTCGAAGAGTTCTGTGTCTTCATCGCAATCAACAGCTCGAGATTTTCAAACGCAGCAAACAATTCCTCCGGTAAACATCAACACAAATGTGACTGGGATTGAACAAACTCACGATGGACTCGAACCAAAAATCAGAGATAAGTCAGACGGACTGTTTTCATCACCAAGAGTAAGCGAAGAAGTGGCGACTAATACAGAAAAAATGAAAGAAGGTGAGCCTGGATCTCAAGACGCTAGTAGCAATTGCGGTATGTCAGAGCCGAGAAGGGATAGACCCGAACTTGAAAGACTGAAGGCTACTGATCAAAAGGAAATTTCTCAAATAGTTAGCGCAATCTCTGATGTCGATCTTTGTAATAACAAATCCGAACCACAATCCCAAGAAACTAGCATCGAGTGCTGTACTTCACAGCAAGATAGCGACGTACTCAGAGAGGCAATCAAACAGGCTGAAGACAAGTGTCAAGACCAAAATCAAGAGTCTAAGAACATAAGTATCATTCTGCCAAACATTGGTGGCTCGCAAGTTAGTGACTCTTACCAGTCTGAGGGTAAAACTGAACCACAGGTCATAGAGACCAGCCGTACAGAAGTTGACTCTAACCAATTTGAGGGTGTAACTGAACCACAAGCCCAAGAGAACAGGAGTACAGAAGTTGATGACTCTAACCAATCTGAGGGTGTAATTGAACCACAAGCGAATGAGACCAGCAGTACAGAAGTTGATGGCTCTTACAAATCTGAGTGTGTAACTGAACTACAGACCCAAGAAATCAGCGGCTCACAAGTTCCTGTCTCTAACCAATCTGAGGGTGTAACTGAATCACAGGCCCAAGAGACCAGCAGCACAGAAGTTAATGGCTCTTACCAATCTAAAGGTGTAACTGAACCACACGTCCAAGAAACCAGCAGTTCACAAGTTACTGACCCCATCCAATCTGAGGGTGTAATTGAACCACAGGCCCAAGAGACCAGCAGCACAAAAGTTGATGACTCTAACCAATCTGAGGGTGTATCTGAACCACTGGCCCAAGATACTAGAGACTCACAAGTTGATGATTCCTACCAATCTGAAGGTGTAACTGAACCACTGGCCAAAGAGATCAGCAGCACAGAAGTTGATGACTCTATCCAATCTGAGTGTGTAATTGAACCACAGGCCAAAGAGACCAACAGCACAGAAGTTGATGACTCTAACCAATCTGAGGGTGTATCTGAACCACAGGCCAAAGAGATCAGCAGCACAGAAGTTGATGACTCTATCCAATCTGAGTGTGTAATTGAACCACAGGCCCAAGAGATCAGCAGCACAGAAGTTGATGACTCTATCCAATCTGAGGGTGTAATTGAACCACAGGCCCAAGAGATCAGCAGCACAGAAGTTGATGACTCTATCCAATCTGAGGGTGTAATTGAACCACAGGCCCAAGAGATCAGCAGCACAGAAGTTGATGACTCTATCCAATATGAGGGTGTATCTGAACCACAGACCAAAGAGATCAGCAGCACAGACGTTGATGGCTCTATCCAATCTGAGTGTGTAATTGAACCACAGGCCAAAGAGACCAACAGCACAGAAGTTGATGACTCTAACCAATCTGAGGGTGTATCTGAACCACAGGCCAAAGAGATCAGCAGCACAGAAGTTGATGACTCTATCCAATCTGAGTGTGTAATTGAACCACAGGCCAAAGAGATCAGCAGCACAGAAGTTGATGACTCTATCCAATCTGAGGGTGTAATTGAACCACAGGCCCAAGAGACCAGCAGCACAGAAGTTGATGACTCTAATCAATCTGAGGGTGTAACTGAACCACAGGCCCAAGAGACCAGCAGCACAGAAGTTGATGACTCTAATCAATCTGAGGGTGTATCTGAACCACAGACCAAAGAGATCAGCAGCACAGAAGTTGATGACTCTATCCAATCTGAGGGTGTAATTGAACCACAGGCCAAAGAGATCAGCAGCACAGACGTTGATGACTCTAACCAATCAGAGGGTGTATCTGAACCACAGGCCAAAGAGATCAGCAGCACAGAAGTTGATGACTCTATCCAATCTGAGGGTGTAATTGAACCACAGGCCCAAGAGACCAGCAGCACAAAAGTTGTCTCTAACCAATCTGAGGGTGTAATTGAACCACAGGCCAAAGAGATCAGCAGCACAGACGTTGATGACTCTATCCAATCTGAGGGTGTAATTGAACCACAGGCCAAAGAGATCAGCAGCACAGAAGTTGATGACTCTATCCAATCTGAGGGTGTAATTGAACCACAGGCCAAAGAGATCAGCAGCACAGACGTTGATGACTCTAACCAATCTGAGGGTGTAATTGAACCACAGGCCAAAGAGATCAGCAGCACAGAAGTTGATGACTCTATCCAATCTGAGGGTGTATCTGAACCACAGGCCAAAGAGATCAGCAGCACAGAAGTTGATGATTCTATCCAATCTGAGTGTGTAACTGAACCACGGGCCCAAGAAATCAGAGGCTCAAAAGTTCCTGTCTCTAACCAATCTGAGGGTGTAACTGAATCACAGGCACAAGAGATCAGCAGCACAGAAGTTAATGGCTCTTACCAATCTAAAGGTGTAACTGAATCACAGGTCCAGGAAACCAGCAGTTCACAAGTTACTGACCCCATCCAATCTGAGGGTGTAATTGAACCACAGGCCCAAGAGACCAGCAGCACAAAAGTTGATGACTCTAACCAATCTGAGGGTGTATCTGAACCACTGGCCCAAGATATTAGAGACTCACAAGTTGATGATTCCTACCAGTCTGAGGGTGTAACAGAACCACAGGCCAAAGAGACCAGCTGTACTGGAGTTGATGGCTCTTACCAACCTGAAGGTGTAACTGAACCAAAGGCCCAAGAAATCAGCGGCTCACAAGTTACTGACCCAATCCAATCTGAGAGTGTATCTGAACCACTGGCCCAAGATACTAGCGACTCACAAGTTGATGACTCTTACCAATCTGAGGGTGTAACTGAACCAAAGGCCCAAGAAATCAGCGGCTCACAAGTTCTTGTCCCTAATCAATCTGAGGGTGTAACTGAACCACAGTCCCAAGAAACCAGCAGTTCACAAGTTACTGACCTCATCCAATCTGAGCGTGTAACTGAACCAGAGGCCCAAGGGGTCAGCGGCTCACACGTTACTCACTCTAATCAATATGAGAATATAACTAAACCACAGTCCCAAGAGACTAGCGGCTCACAAGTTGACTTGTACCAATCTGATGGTGTATCTGAACCACAGGCCCACCGTATCCAACAACAATGTGGCGGCTCACACATTGAAGCAACCCAACTGTCTGAATGCAAGTCTGAATCCAAAACTCTAGAGCCTGAAGGCACAGTTTCCATTCCGTCAACAGTTAGAGACTTACAAGTTACTGACACCAACCAGTGTCATAGTGTTTCTAAACCACAAGTCCAACAGGCCAGCGGCGATTGCTGTATGCCACAGCAAGGTAGCAACACACAGCCCGAGAGAATGAAAGATCCTGAATGTCAGTTTGAATTTCGAACTCAAGATACTGAAGGCATAAGCACCATTCCACCAACAATAAGCGGCACACAAGTTACTGACCCCAATCAATCTAAGGGTAAATGGGAACCACAGGCCCAAGAGACCGAAGCTGAAAACGCTACTGCGTTACTAGATGATGATGCAGATTTCACTGGTGTCTATCTATATGAAGAAAGCATTAATTTTCCAGTCAACGATAGCAGTAGCAAAGGTTCTACTGGCTCGGTAACCGCAAGCGTCGAGAATATAGACGTTAACAAAGCAGACAACAAATCAAAACGTCGAATACAAGATCCTTATGTTGCAAATTCTGCTCTAACAACCATTGGAGAAGTTAATGATCCACCGTCTGAGCCGAGATGTAACCCACAATCTCGAGAGACAATATGCAAGCACGCTATCACATCGCTGATCATCAACTCAAACCTTGGCCGCGTCTGTGACTTCGAGGTTGGATTCCTAACAAAAGACCAAGACAGGATGGAGACGGCTTCCTTCAGAACAACAGATGCTGAAGAAATACACAATTCAAACTTCGAAGAAATAGAAACTTGCCCCTCTCGGCCTGTAGAAGGGGTTATTCAATCAGAGACAAGTTCTGAAAACCTATTACCTACGGAAACCAATAACCTTAGAAATCACGTCCAAAATATAACCCAAGAAGATGTGGGCTCCAGCACGGAGGAATCATCATCTGGAAGCGACATTGATTTTGTTCCTTACAGCGTGAACGAGGCAGAGCAAGACATCGCGTCTCCGTTCCTAGTTGAAGAACTAAACTGCTTACCTGCTTCAAGCTGTGATACACAGAGCACTGGGGCGAATAATGAAACAAATTTTATGCCCGTTAATGTCATTTTCAGTCTAGAAAACAATCCGGCCATTGAGGGCGCCACTCCACTGGCATTGGATTCTGTGAAAACTTCTTCCGAGGAAGGTATTCACGAAAGCAGTTGTTTTTCTTGTGGCCCGTATATTTGGGAGGACGCCAATTTATTGATATCACCTGCTGTGAAAAGTTCTCACAGTTTAGACCTGACGGATTATAACGATAACAGCCAGCCACATGCTATTTCTACCCAGAAGATTGTGGTAAATTTACCTTTACCGGAGAAAACTTCGACTTCCTGTAATGTTGTTGTCACCATCAGGTCTCCAAGAGCTGTAAACACGTCTTTAGAACAAAGTCACAGCAATGCACCATCACTAAATAATGTCAGACTACCTCTATCTTCGAGATGCACTCATTCAGGCTTTGCAGAGGAAGAGTCGTCAAGCTTGGAAGGAAGAAGTGACAGCCAAATATCTGAATTTCAAGGTGTAGATGTTCCACACGAGAAAAATCTCACGAGCACACCGTTGACTGAAGCTACATATCCACGCACAAGCACGAGTAGGCACTCAACACCCCGTCCAGTTAGACAGCTGACTTTCTCTCAGTTAGAGCTAGAGGGCGCGGGATGTACACAGATAAGTGCCAAGGGAGCATCAGAAGACAGATCGTCGGTATCACGATCACGCCCAAGTATGAGCACTGCTTCCACGGGGCATTACCCAGGAGATCATTGTACAGATAAAAATAAAGATGTTTTCAATGTTTCAGCACATAAACGCACTAGAATCATTATTTCAAGGCGAGATGAAAGCAACATTACTACTCAAACAGGAAGCAGAATGTCACTCCAAAGAAAACCCAGTGTCTCATTTCAAAGTCAGACCAGCATTTCACCCTCTCTGAGAGACAATGTTGGACAGGAAGGAGACGGTGCTTCATACAGACGAGAGGATCCAGTTAGACCAGGCTATCGCACTCCTTCACCACAAAAATACTCCTTTAACTCACCAGAATCCGAGGCATGTGCCTCGCCAGCGTGGGAGACAGCTAGCCCGCCACAGAACGAAGGTGCTGTATCTCGAATCGATAGTAGGGTCTTACCTCGACTAGAAAGATCTCAATCAGCGTATCGCAGCGATAGTGTCAGGCGACAAAGACATAGTCTTATTTATCTAGGCAGAGAAGCCAATATTACAGCACAGCAAGAAACTGGTTGCAAGTCACAGAGCCAAGGCTGTAGCTCATCAGAATGGGAGGCATGTGACTCGCAAGGGTGGAAAACTGATTCCCCATCTCAGAGCCAAGATTGTAGTTCACCAGAATGGGAAAAATGTGCCTCGCCAGAATGGGAAAATGGTTCCCCATCAGAGAGACAAGACTGTAATTCCCCAGAATGGGAAACTGGGTCTCCGTCACAGAACGAAGGCGCTACGTCTCAAATTGAAAGTACAGTCTTTGCTAAAACAGAAAGATCTCAATTGTCTCAATTGGGCGGAAGTGCCATGGGGCAAAGAGAAAGCCGTACCTTACCTGGAAACGTAGCGAATATCAAGACACAGAGAGGCGCCCATGGTTTACATCAAAGAGAAAGCGACGCTGAACCACAACGAGAAAAGAACTTCCCACATAGAGAAGTCTGTGGAAGCCAAGAAAGAGGAGGTAACCCACCGCAGCAACCAGAGGGTTTCATGACACCACCAAGACAATATGGGTTGTCTGCCCACGACAGTCTGTCGCCGGAAAACGAAGACAGCTTTTCCCCTCAGTGGGTACAAGGCAGGCTGTGCGGCAGCGCGCTACTAGAAGGCGCCGTCGCCCCACCGGAAGAGACAGGTGAAGACCTACAGCAACATAAGTTTTTTCAAGTACCTTGTTGGGAGGGAAGGATCTCCCCAAGAAGTAATGACAGTGTTTTATCAAAGAGAACTGACTACAATTCTCCAGAGCAAAGAAGCATCGAGTCGCCTCAGAGGGATATCAGCTTTTTGTCAGGAAGGGAAGAGAACATATCAGCGCAGAGAGAGGGCATGTCCTCACCACAAATAGGAGAAGGGGCTTTATCAGGAGTTACGGCACAAAGAGAAGTCAGTGCTTCTCCAGAGAGACACAGTATATATTCACCACTAAAAGAAACAGGTGTTGCACCACAAAAAGAATGCAGCGCTTCGACAGAGAGAGACAATATAAACTCGCCACTTGAAGAAACAGGTGTTTCACCACAAAGACATTTCGGAGCCACGCCACATAAAGGAAATATATCTGCACGAGAAAGAGACAGGAAGCCAAAACAAAGAGCCGACTATGATTCTCTGTATGAAGAAGAAAGTGCCTCGTCAACGAGAGAAGACAATGTCTCAAAAGTAAGAGAAGGATGTGACTTACCACAAGGAGAATGCGGCGGTTCATCACAAAGAGGAAACATCTCGCTACAAGAAGGTGGAAATGTTTCAACACAAGAAGACAGTATTTCACCGCAAAGAGAGGGCAGAGTTTCACCACAAGGAGAAAGCAGTGGGTCACCACAGGGAGAAGATACGATTTCATCACAAGGAGATAGCAGTGTTTCACCTCAAGGAGAGGGCAGAGCTTTAGCGCAACGAGACACCAGTGTCGCGTCACTAGAAGATAATAGTTTTTCGCTTCTTGCAAAAGATACATCATTACACAGAGATGCTAGTTTTTATCTACATAGGGAAGACAGCATTTCGCCACATACACATGATAGTACCTCAATCGAGAGAGAAGTTCGAGTTTTACCAGAAGGGAAAGGAAGCCCATCACCACAGAAAGAAAACAGAGAGTCACCACAGCGTAATGAGACAGTTTCACCACAGATTGAAGCTAGTGTCCCTCTGGTGAGAGAGCGCTATGCCATATCAGAAAACGTAGACAGTGACAGGTTACAAAAAGATGGGAAAATATTGCAGCAGAAAGGTAGTGTCTCACAATCACGTGACTCTGACCCAGCTCGAGTAATGAAAACAAGATTACTCCAGAAAACGGGCAGCGCTGCACCTCAGGTAAATGAGATGGAAGTTACAAATAACCAAACGATAACTTCTCAACAAGAACACGACGCACAAACATCAACTTGTAGTTCGGAAAAAGGTTCTGGAACGAACCAAATCAATAAGCGGAAAATCAATAAAGACGTAGCAAACACCAATAGTGTAAGAAATGAGGCACAGAGTGGTGGAAAGAACAGCACAGGGAAAGAGGATACTAAATCAGAGCAGAGCTCGTCTAACCTGGGCGTGAATCCCGTGAAGAAATCGTCAGAAATCGGACCTAATACAGAAGATGAGCGGCCGAGTCAGACAGATATAAATAACAGTAAGGAAGCAGAGGTATTATCATCTGATCTATCGCATGGTAGATCCTCAGAAGATCAGATTCTGTTTCGATCCCCATGTGCCACTGCTGCGACAAAACCAGAATCAAACACGCCAGAGCAGGAAGATGCTGCATCGCCAAGTCTAGCAAATAGAAACCAGTTACAGTTCAGGAAAGTTCAAATATCTCGAGTAGTAAACCTGGCTTTTGCGAAAGTTGCCGATCCTCTAGAGATCAAAGAAAACGCGTCTTTCGATCCGACATCACAAAGAATTCCTCAAGAAAATGAACAAAGTAGACTTTCAGATGAAAGCAGCACATCCCTGGCCACTTTTGAACCCCATGGAACGTCCCAAGATTCTTCTGCAACTGACTCGGCTGGTGGGTCGTGGCCTGTCTCTGTATCGGCGGCGCCGAAAACTCCGCCCGGAGATCATCGAGCAGAAAATGCGGGTGGGGTCACGCCCAAAACTGTCGACAGTGATCGCGCACGTGATTGTGAGAACACACTTACTGCCGCAGGTTCCCCAGAATATGATCCAGACAACGATGAACGAGGCAAGTCGAAGAAGAAGAAAAAGAAGAAAAAGAAATCAAAGGAGAAGCTTGACTTAGAGGGAAGTTCCCGTAACGTTGGTCGCACAGATAAAGAGAATAAAGAGAAGAGAATTGATCCTCATGGAGGGCAGAAGGGGAGAAGTGTAGATCCTCGAATTGAGGAAGGCAAAGAGGATGACCTTGAAGAAATGGATAGCGATGATCGCGAAGAGTATGAGGAGCTACGGCGACTGGAGAAGGAGTATGTGCAACGAGAGATTAAGATGCGATTGCAAAACGAAATGTTAAAGAAAGAGTTAGAACGTGGGCGTTTAATTGAACAGGAAAAGTCGAAATTGAGCCACAGAAAAGGATTCAAAAAAGGAGCGAAAGGAATGGATCGTGAAACCGGAAGCGGCGAGGACATGAAAAGAAAGGAGACAGCGAAGCCGGAAACAAAACACGACCCGAAGGAGAAGATGAGACCTACAGAGCAGGAGAAAGTCGAGTGGTTCGAGAAGCAAATCCAAGTGTTCAAACCAAAGGTTGATGGTAGCGGCTTTGAAGAAATTAGCAGAGAGCAGGAAGAAAATATTCGGAGGCAGTATAACGCTCAGCAACTTCAGGGAACAGAAAAACAAAAAGAAAGCGAGCAAACGAAACAGGGGAAGACAAATCTACCGTCCAGGACAACTTCTTCCAAGAAAAAGAAGAGCGGTAAATCGGGCGAGGCTGCAGACTCTAAATTACCTCCCTGTATTCATCGCAGCACAACCAGCGCATACGTGTCCAAGGGTCGGTCAGGGAAAAGTCAGAAGAAAGGTAAAAAACAATCCTCCAGCAGCACAGCGGACGATGATGATTTCGAAGAAACGTTGCGACAATTTCAGGAAGAGCTTGTAGAGTGTGGTCAATGTGATGTGTGTCTAGAGTTGCAGGAAGCTAGGCTGACTAAGCAAGCGCTGGATATCATTCAGGAGGAAGGGATGACCGAGAGTGACATTGAAGAGATGATTCAGATTCAGCAGCAGGAAAAGGAGAAAGAAGAGATTCATAAAAGGGTTACAAAAACTACTGACAAGAGTTTAAAAACTTTGGAGGGGGAGAGAAAAAAGGGGAAAGAAAAGAAAAGAGTTCAGCAAGCGGGAGTCACCAGTGAAGAAACTGGGGAGATGATGGAAGTGTGTCAAGAGGGGGAAGAGGAAAGAGAAATGCAAGAACTCAGAAAAAGAGTTCAGAGTAAAGTGGACGCGGGTGTAAGAAAGTTGAAGGAGAAAGTTATCCTGAGTAACAGGCAGGTAAAACAGCAGAAAGGAGAGAAAGGGAAGGAGAAAAGTTTGCAGGATAATGAGATGGATGCGGCACAGAAGTGTGAGGATAGGAGCAAGGTCAAGGCCGAAGAACAAAATTTTTCTCCTCTTTCAGAAAGAAAAGAGATAACTGCAATTGGCGAAGAAAGTAAGACTGGACAAAGGTTAGAAAAGGCAAAACCTCAAGCGAAAGCTGATATGCAAGCCAATCAGGATAAAGCTTTTCCAAAAACTGATAAAAAGCCTGAAAAGAAGGAAAGCGGGAACGGAAATAAAAAGCAAGAGACTATTTATAAGAGCAGTCCCCATTGTGGTATAGATGAGACTACACCTCCCGGGCCCTTGAATATACCTGGTATCGAAACTGTTCGTGAAAATTTTGGAGAAGAAGAGGAGGAGGAAGCAATACAATATAGACCAGCATCTCCTAAATCAGATAAAACTGCAGACATTACAGATAGGACAAATGACAGCCTGATGGGAGCTTCTAGTCAAGAGCGTCTTGATACTGACAGAGACAGAGACAAAACTCAACGTTGCACCAACATAACCAGAAAAACGACTGTTACACCATCAAAAACAACCCAGACCCCAGGATTCGGGAAACCCAGCGGAGATCGGGTTAAAGTCACGATCGAACTTGTGGAGGATGATGATCAGGCGTCTAACGCAGACGATGAAACTTCCGGTGCTGTACTGGAAGGAATTGACCCTTCCATGTTAAATCAAGCTGGAGGCTTTGCCCGTATCTCCATCTCTGAGCAGTCATCGATGGGGGAAACGCTTGGCGCAGACGCGGATACCTGCCCCAAAACAGAATACATTTTCGACAGAGAAGGAATTCTTGAGGCAACCATGGAGGGTATTGCAACAGGGGAGGAAACTGACAAAAGCAAAGAGGCAACTACTGAAAATACGTCATACGTGAATAAAATATCAAGCCGGCTGGCTGAGAATCGAGAAGCTATGCAGTTGAGACGGAAGAAGATAACCGAGAAGGAACTTAATCTGAAGCCTCCATCTGGGAGAGATCTCAGCTTTAAAGAGCTGGCCGGCGAGGCATATTACTATGGCGGGGAACAACCTCAACACCCAAAAGGAAATCAGCAGGCAGGAAAACTGATATCGCAAAGCTGGAAAGAACAGAAGGCTCTCTCTACCACTGATTCAGAAACCATTGAAAATCCGCAATCTTCTGGTCGATACGAGTCAAAAGCCGCGGAATTACAAGCGAGTGCTTTATCCTCTGAAGAGAAGGGCGACGCTAATTTGGCGATGACGGCGTGTGGTGATCTTGCAAATAATGCTAAGAGTGATTTGATGGGCAAAAAGGAAGTCACAGGTGATAGTAGAGATTTTGCTCAAGTTGACATACCAGACAATGAAGCAAAATCAGACTCAAGCAAAGCAGAGTCTAAAGCTGATTGTAATCTTGGACAGAAAGGGTGGCTGTCGAGTTCTGCTCATTCTGACATCTCACAGCCAAACAAGGAAGTGACCGAGACCAGCCCTACTGTCCTACCTCAGCCCGCATCCACCACACATCAAGATCAGCCAGGCAGGAGACGGCGTTCAACGGGCGACGGAAGTGATCAAGGGAATCCAGCGGTCCATGGCGCGGCGGGCAGCTATATTTCCAGGAAGCTTCCCAGTACGTACGCTGACCCATCTCTTGAGGCCTCTGAGATCTCTGCACTGAAAGTATCCAAGCCTTTTTTTTACCCTGAAACCAAGTTCCCCAGTCTAGAGGGGCAGAATTTTCGAATGTTCGAAGTTTTCTATCCTTCGGAGGATACCAGAATTTCAGAGGACTCCCAAAAGAAAATTTTCAAAGTTCCACGTGACTGGCTCAACAGCCCTAGTTCTTATATCCAGGCGCAATTGTTTTTGGTGAAACACCGTGGCTTCCGCTTCACCTGGATTCCAGGATATCCGGTGTTCCCGTCCCCTAGAGCCAGCGGGGACATTGATCCACATGCCTGTTACTATGTCAATGCGTTCAAGAGGGCAAGGCACGAGCAAATGACTAGGGCAAGTGGCGACACATCCGTGGATTCCGACACAGTGAGAGAGGAAGACGAACAAAGTGTGGTTCATGAAAGCAGAAACGAAACGAGAAGAGATGAAGACGGCGAAAAGGAAACGGTGATAATGGATAACGAAGTATCTTCAAGTGATCAAAAAGATAATGAAAGAAAACAGTTTCCCTATAAATCGACTAATAGGGACAATGAACAAGTACAGAGTTCGGATACATATTTCAATAACAGCAAATCTGTAGAGCTTGGGCCAGATCAAAAGGGCACGGAAAACAAAGCACTTTTACCAAAATCTGGTTCTCAGGGCAAAAGAAGTAAACCAATTTTACCCACACCAGATAATGAGGGCTTGGATAAAAGTGACAGATCAGATGATGATGTTAAGAGGCAAATCATTTGTAAAACTGAACGTGAGCACAAGCGAGAAATGGGGGCGATTCCCGAGCCGCGACCCAATGCTCAACAACCGGAAAATTCAGTTACTGGGGAGTTGCATCAGAAACAGAGACAAGAGAAGCGGCTTTCATTCGCGAAACAAACACCGCTGCCTACTATTACAGAGACGGCTGAGGCAGCAGACGTCACAGGTCCTGTTCCAGCAAAACGAGCTACACCAACCTCACCAACAGCAGACGACGTTCCAGCTTTGCCGTCGGAATGCGCTAGGGAAGGTGTGCTCCATTCGCAGGCTGCGTGTAAACCTTCAGGTCGGAAGCAAAAGAGCCGTCGACAGAAACGCTACAAAATGTCCTATTCTGACGACATAAGTACCTCTGTATCTCCAGCGGATAAAGCTTCTTTAAGTTCCAAGAAAGATGAGAAACCATCGAAAGGAAATGTTATTAAAATTGCACCAAATCGACCGGAGGAGGTTAAGGAAGTTGAGAGTAAAGAAAAACAAGGGAAAAATGAATCTGAGACAGACTTAGAATTTGAGATAAACGAAAAAGAAAAAGAATCTACGGCTAACAGAGAGGAGATGCAGGTTGTCAGGAAAAGCAGCAGGGGTGAGCAAAGTCTTTGCCAGGACCGGAAAAACGACAGTAAAAAGAAAAGTAAACCAGAAAAGAAAGAAACGGAGAAGATGGCTGAAACTGAGAGGAAACGTGATATTGAAAACAAAGCGATAGAAAAGGATAAAGACACGATAAAACTTGAAGTGAGTGCGATAGAAAAGCTTGACAGAAAAGTCGATGGTACAGACATTACGAGTAATACACCTGATGAAAACATAAATACAGCACTTGAGGAAAATCTTGAAATTGCAGATTTACAAACAGAAGACGATTCTGATGGGGAGACAGATAAGATTAAGAGAGGGAAGAAAGCGAAAAAGAAAAACAGGCGGCAATTGAAAAGAGAGAAGAAAATCCTCAAAGCCGAGGCTGCTGCAAAGTGTTTGGAATCGAACAGAGTAAGCAGAAAAAAAGTAGAGGCTCGTAGCACGGAGCAAGGTAAACATGTGAATAAAGAGACGGAATTCGGCAAAAGTGGCGTGAAACATTCACATGAAGGGAATGAGAAGGAAGACGTGGATATCAAGAAATTGGTGGAAGAGGACTCAATTCAAAGAGCCTCTCCAAAGAATAAACATATGAAAACTCCTCCAAAAATCAACGCCTTTTATGGAATGATACAAGATTTCTGTGGCGTTCTTAGAGATTTGCAAATTACAACTGATTTGCACTCGAACTTGGTGTGTCACATTCTCAATAAACACATTAGCGGCGAGTACACAGGCCGAATACCTGGCTATAATACAGATGGGGTTGATGGAGCTGCTGCTCCTCCAAATCCCGTCGGGAAACATTGCAAAGAATGGCTAGAAGGGCGAGAGACTTTCCACCCTATTGGTGAAAATGAAATACTTAAGAAAGGGAAAGGTGCATGGCAGCAACTCGATGGAGAGGGAAAAGATCTTGCAACAAAGTGGCATTTAACGAAAACCCAGGGAGATGCGGACGAGAAAAGTTCTTCAAATAGTGAGGACGACGATGATGAGTCATCGCCCGATGATGATGGCAAACCTCCTCCTAGGGGTGGGAACAGAAGTCCTCCGCCTGGAGGAGCTGGTGGTACTGGAAATAAAGATACTTCTGGACAACGTCCTAAAGAAAACAAAGAATTTGAAGATCTCTCTGATCATAGAGGAGGACAAGGTCGTAGCGATACAAGAGGGAGCCAGGAAGATAGAGGAGGACAAGGTCATATTAGTTCAAGAGGGAGCCAGGACGATAGAAGAGGTCACGGTCATGGCGCTTCAAGAGGGAGCCAGGACGATAGAAGAGGTCACGGTCATGGCGCTTCAAGAGGGAGCCAGGACGATAGAAGCGGTCAAGGTCATAGCGATACAAGGAGCCAGGATGATAGAGGTCAAGGTCATAGCGATACAAGAGGGAGCCAGGACGATAGAAGAGGTCACGGTCATGGCGCTTCAAGAGGGAGCCAGGACGATAGAAGCGGTCAAGGTCATAGCGATACAAGGAGCCAGGATGATAGAGGTCAAGGTCATAGCGATACAAGAGGGAGCCAGGACGAAGGAAGAGGCCCAGATTGTAGCGATATAAGAGAAAGCAAGGACTCTTTTATCAATCAACGAAGCCTGGGTCGACCTGATCACAGAGGACATCAAAGACCATTCCATGACAAAGGTGGTCGAAGTGGACCCCTCAATGATGGAGTAGACACCATCAATTATGATCATGATCGAAAAGGACCTGTCGATTCTTTTTCTTCAAGAGACCAGATGTCTTTGGGTAACAGGGAAAGTCCTGAAGATGAGAAGAATTGTGTGCGTCGAGAAAACGGGGACAGTAAAGATCATTTTAGTGATACAGAAAATCCACAGCACAGCAATATTCAAGATGCAAGTCAAAAGCCAAGTAGTAAAGAACGACCTCCTCGAGGTAAACATGATACGCTTGAAACGGCTTTCCTGCCTCTAAACAATCATGGTGGGCTCCATGGTAATAGATACAGTGGGGGTCGGGCTAGAAGTGTGGAAATAGAGAGGTCTGAGATAGGTGAGGACATACAATTTGCACGTGACAACAAAGAATTTGAGCACTCCATTTGTAATAAAACACATGTGAAACCAAGTGATAGCGCAAGGGAGAGAAGTCGTCAAGTTGATAAGGATAATCAGCGCTGCGAAGATAAAACCCGAGAGAATAGTGCGGTAATGTTGAAAACAGTTGAGAGTGTTAAGAGTAATAAGGACGTTCAAAGATCTCGCAATGAGCAAAGCATCGCTGATCCAGGGGAACATGGAGGAAGTTTCCATGGCAACAGAGGTATTGAATCTTCCAATGATTGTGGAGAAGGTCAAGTGCATCTAGAGGCCAAAGAAAATCCACATAATTTCAATTTCGGCAAATATAAACCTCTGAGTAATGGCGCCAAGTCTAAAAGTTTAAATTTTGAAAGAATCAATGACGACCAAAACAATGATGTCGTACAAATACATCATATTGAAACTAGTATATTTCTGCAGGAAAAAGAAAAAGACGAAAACGTGAAGAGAAAAAAAGAAACTAAAAAGCGAGAGAGCTGTGGGGGAGAAGTTGATCCTTTTAAAAATGTAGAAATTGAAGATAGTTTGTCCAATATTTCTTTTGTACAAACTGAAAATAAATCAAAATCTCCAACAATCGTCGAAAAAGAAAAAAGTTCAGAGAAGAATGACTCAACAGGATCAAGAGAGGAGAAGAAGAAAGCAGATGAGATAGAGAGAAAGACTCAGAACGGTGATAAAAAGGATCTGACATCTGCCGATGATGAGGATAAAAAGATCACTATTTTATCTAGGGCATTTCAAACCGAAAATTTTGGAATCAAATTCAACGTCAAAAAGACAAAATCTGAAACCAAATCTGCAAATGGTACTATGCCACTTGAATCGGACGCACACATCCAAAATGAAGAGCAGACTAAAGAGCAGACTAAAGAGCAGACTAAAGAGCAGACTAAAGAGCAGACTAAAGAAAAACTGCCAGATATATCCTGTTTTTTACGCAGTCCAGACAAGGTACCCAAACTTCCTCGTGCAGAAAACGTCCTTCCTCTTGACTTGGTCACAGTAAGGAGTCCCGTATCGGCTGTAAATAACTCCGTCAACAATCCACGGTCTAAAGGAAAGAAGAAAAAGGAAGGGCGGAAAAAGGTCAAAAGATGTGAATATTCACAATCTTCCCGAGAGACTCGACTTATGCCACTTGTTTCTTTCCCTGTGGAGCCCCTGGAACCAGGATCAAACGAACTGAAAACAGCGATTTTGACCGCTCTTAACAAGTGTGATTTCAATTTTATATCTACGTCTCCCAGTTCTGCAGACGCCATGAAGTCGGCGATGATGGATGTTGTGAACGGGCCTGTTAAATCCAGTGTTGCGAGTTCGCAAGAAAATGGAGACATTAAAAGGGCTGACTCTTCGACAATAGATCATAACGGAATATTACCGTTGGCAGGTAAAGTTTCAGATAATTCCAAGAAGACGGGAAGCAAGACCGAAGTGACACCAGCTACCAACACTTCTGTTGATTTTGTCAATATTAATAAAACAAAAGGTGCAATGAAGAACGGTTCAACTAAAAGTAATATGAAAAGTTTCGAAACAGCAACAAAAGCGGCTGACGTTGCTGTAGGTGAAAAAGAAAATCATAAAATATCGTCTTCAACATCGGATGGTACCCATTTTTGTAATAAAGCAAACGGTGCAGTATCAACTGTCACTACGCCTGATATTTTTAGTAAGAAAATAACAAAAAGTACAATATCAAATACCACTACAGATGATGTGTCAATTAGTAAAAGAGCGGAAAATGAATTAACAGATGTTGTTACTTACAAAAAAGATAAGGATAGAACAGGGTGTGCCGTAACGGGTGTCATATCCACTAGTGATAAAGTTAATGGTCCAACAACCTCTGGCTCATCTAAAGATAGTGTAGCTGATAATGTGGAGAAACATCTATCCTCTGCCGCAATGAATGATTCTAATAATGGGAATGAGTGGAAGAGTGTGATAAGCCAGTCCAACGTGGATGATACACCTAGCACAACTATTTCTGACGATACATACGTCACTTCTCATGCTGAGTCAACAAAATCTGAACTGTGCTTAACGTCATTACAGGAGACTGTGCCTGGCTCCGAAGCTGATGCTGTATCAGATAAGGACCCACCAGAGATTGTCAAGAGCAGTGAAGGAACCAGTCTTGATACTAGAGCTGTTGGAACCATCACTAACGGCCCGACTGGGAACATTTCTGCTATAGCTACCAGTGGTGCTAAGATCCACGCCATCATGGAACCTGTTGGGACAGTGCAAGGCGATCAGATAGTTAAAAAAAAAGCATACGGCGAATCAGCTGCTGTTAAAGATTCTAGTGCATTTCAAGCGTCTCAAGACGTCAATGAACTCGTTGGAAAAAGCGGAAATACTTCAGAATCCTTAACAGATCAGAATTTTTCGGCTACAAAAATTTTTAGTACGGAGTCGGAAAAAGTCGCCACTGGTTCTCAAACTAATGAAACGCCTGAGATCCCACGCGCATGGGAACAGTCTCCAGATTCTTCTATTACAGATCTGCTGGATGAGTCCCCTACAACTATACCTAAGAAATCTCTGATAGAGAAGGTAGTCGAGACGCCTTCTCCCCACAGCACATCCGCCACAGAGTCGGACATACACCATCCGTCACCCACGGAATCATGTTCTGCCTCACCGGCAGAAGAGCGCAATCTGCCCGTGTTTAAGACTCCAGAGGGTAACAAGCTGGAAAACATCCTGCACAGCTCGCTTGCAGCTCGGGAGGATCTTCCAAAGGAGTCCTTCTCAAGGTCAGATTTGCAGATTTCTAGTTCGTCTCGCCTCTGTGAGACAGACCGTTTTTCTACTCCCATATCCCCGACATCCAAAAAGACGCTGCCACAGCTCTTATCACCTGGTGACTTCGTGACACCTCCGGCACCAGCTGTAAATGCGAGCAGATACTTCACACCCATAGAGTCCGCTTCTTCTGACACTGTGTTCGGAACACCTGCAGTTACTCCAGTAACTGCAAGTCCAGACGCCTCTCGATTAACGCACACTCCGGAAAGTAAAGGATTACTGCTTCAGATGCCACAGCACTTGGCGAAGCCTGCACCGCCTCATTCACCGCCTCACTCAGAACTACCCATCTTTTCTGAGTCGCCTTTCCCACCAGAGGCATCTTATCCGGCATCTTCATCCACGTCATCTTTGACGAGTTCTTCTGATTCAGATAAGGAAAGCGAGAAATGTTCCAACTCCCCCGCTGTGTCTCTGTTGTCTAGGTACCCTCATCAGTTGCCTTCAGGCCCAACAATGCCAGGAACACCTTCGGTCTCTTCTTTATCAAATCTGACTCTAAATGAGCGTAGGGACCAGTGTACAGAGGTAATACATTCTCCAGGGATGGAAGTAGAAACTATGGTGATATGGTTTGTGCCAAAACCAAATCCATGTAAGAAAGTCCAGCGTTTCCTGCAACAGATTACACAGCGTGCTTTTGGCACGGAGCCGAAACTGGCAAAGAAATACACAAGTTTAGCCATCTTGGATGTCGCTAAACTGCATGGATTTGTTGCTTTTCAATACGCAAAGCAAGCAAAAGAGAATGCAACAAATACCTCTTGCACGTCACCGGATGATATCATTGAAACAGACTTGGATAAGGAAGCTGTACAGCGCCTTTCGACTCTAATGTCCTCCATACTTTCTGGGTGTTATCAACCTAGCGTAAGCAAAGAGCTTGTTTCTTCAAATAAATATTATTTTATTCAAGACCATATGCCAAGTCTTGGATTCGAAGAAATTTGCTACATAACAGGTGATTTCCAGGAATATTTTGAAGAAAAAAGAAGGATTTCTCGTGTTGAGCAACTAGATTTGCTCTATGCAGACCGAGATATGAAAACCCTCTCCGATTTTCCGGGGCCATCAAAACTTTCCGCAGACACTGGTCCATCTTCAGGCAATACCAGAGGAGAGATTTTAGAGAGAGGTTATCAGTTGAAACCTCCACCAACACCTAATGAGAAGTGTGTGGAGAAATGTGATGGTCACACCCCACCAAGAGGACATGCTGTTAAAACTGCAAGCTCTTCCGCCCCAGTTCAACCGCAAGTTTTAGACTCAGGTTGTGGAGGGGCTCGACCAAAGACGTTTTCCAGCTCTCAAGGAAATTCTCCCAAGTTCACATCTGCTGCGGGCAAAAGTAAAAAGCGATCTGAGAAAACGGGAAAGCTTCTTGCATCCGATGCTTCATGTCAGTTTCAAGATCCAGGCGGTGAGAGAAGCATACAAGCTTCGAAACTGTTTACTGAGACCCCTTTTTCCAGTGGATATCAAAGCGAAGGAAAAATTGCTAGCTCTAAGAAAGAAAGAGTAAGCGTCCGTAAAAGAAGACCAAAGAGCCAAGCAGAAGAAGATGTTTTCATCAATAGCATTTACCTACCCCAACTCATCCGCAGTGTAACTTATATGTGGACCCACCACGCCCACTTCCCTCCGGAGACTCTGCTTGAACAAGCCAGTAGCCAGTATGAAATCTACCAAAATCTCAGGCCTGCTACTACACCTCGTGAACAAAGAGAAATGAATGCCGTTCGGGAATTGATTCTCAAGTTAAATAAATTCGCTACCTATTCACTTCACGCTCAAAAAACCCAGACTACAGGCAATGCCGAGATTAAAGATTCCGCCCTCTCTCGGGCGAGCCCGACGGAGGAGAGTCCGTTAGACGAAGAGGCGAGTCAGAGACCTTCCCATGAAGCTCTGGGGTATTCAACACAATTTCCTCCTTCGGTTGATGAGGGTGAAGGCAGGTTTGCTCCGAATCCACCCATGGTGGCTATTCTGACAGAAAGTTATGCACAAGGCATAAAAGATCGTTGTCAGCAAGAGGCCGTCAATACAGCTTTATCGGCCAAAAAAGTTAAAGATTTCGATAACCCCAAAGCAGAAACATGCGCCGCCATATTACCAGATCCCTGGGCCACTGATTCAATCCAGGTTCCTAGATCTGTAGCCGTACCCGAAAAACCGAGTCTCGCCTCATC
>JAWDGP010007558.1:265000-272500 GCA_033675545.1 Elysia crispata
AAGGACAGAATCAGCTGATTTCTCGTATTTACTAATGCGGCCTTATTGTTGGTCCAGTAAGGTTGTACTTATCTTTGACTAATGAGGCTGGAAGAAAAGAGTTCTATCCGACTATGATTTTCACAATTGAAAAAGTGAGTGTTTTTTGTCGCGCCTCTACAGAAAAAACGTTTTTAAATCGCTTTAATATTAGATAGTCTCTGACGTTATTAAAAAAAAGTGCTTTTCTAAAAATTTGTGTCTTTATAATTAATTGTTTTGTCTTTTCCTCCATTTAATCTCCACCTTTGGTGAGAAATCCTCCTATTGGGCTAAGTTTCTTTAAAGTTTTTAGGCCTGTTTCGCTTGAGGCAAGACTGAGAAAACGGTTAAGTTATATCAGCTAATTACCGTCATCGTTCATTGTATTTCCTCCCTCCATTCCCAATTGTATCATTTTTTTGTCCTTCCCCCCCCCCCCCACCTCACCCTTTTCGTCTTCTATACTTCCTCACAGATCTTCAGTCGTGTTGCATGGCAAGGGGATAGCGTGCTTCAGCTGCCACTGGCTGGCTGGCGACAAGCTCAGAAAATGTGCGGGGTGCATGTTCGCATCCTACTGTAGCAAGCAGTGTCAGCAAGAGCACTACAAGGACCACAAACCCATGTGCTGTGAGTCTCCTACTCTGATCGCTTTCCTGTTTGTTTTATCTTTAAGTTCATTATTATTGCTAAATCTACTTTATATTATACGTTTGGCTGTGGAATTAGAGTATCCGCCCACATATCCAAGGGTCTTTCTTCGCGAGTTTGAGCCCCACACTCTCGACAAGTGAGTTGAGAACTTCAGCATATAAATTCCCTTCCCCTCCCTCCCCCCCCCCTACCTTGCCAAACGGGGGCTTAGTGTGTGTGTGTGTGTGTTTATTTTTTTTTAAGCAAAAAGGGCCGGGATCCTCGTGATGTGGACGGGATATATCAAACAAGAATGAACCAATGTTCTTAAAATACACAGTGTTTTTAAAGATTGTCTTGCGGTTGAAAATGAGTGTTTTTAAATACACCAGGCCAGTGAAACTACTCAACGGACATGTTAATGTTGGATTTATTTCTTAATTTAAAGTTGGCACGCAAAGCTTAGGACAAATTGGTGCGTAGAAGAATATGGCTTGGTAGTTATTAATTAACAATCTCTGGAACAGATTAGAGAATAAATTGTTAAAACTCTGAAGCAAAAATATTATGATAGAGTTAATACTGGATGGAACAAAGAAACATAAATATTTGGCAATTATATAAATCAAAATAACAGACACACCGATATCAGTTTCGATCGCAAATGAGAAAAACTTCCCCCTCCCTTATCCTTCCGCAAACAGTGCATATGAAAAGATTTAACGCGGCTAAAGAGAATCTGCCCGCCTATCTGAACACTCTGCTGTCCTACGACCACGTACGACTCACCACTTTGTTCTCCGAGTGTCCGGACTTTTTTCAAGGTGGGTGACGACTTCTCCAGTTGCTTCTGCCTCTCAAACTATTGCCTAGTGTGTCTTTATCTTGGTATAATCTCCGCTAGTTTCGTTTTTTATAAACAGCATGCTTATTCCAAGGATGTTTGCAGGTAAAATCATTAGCAGGCGGGCGTTGTAAGTTAATCTCAATAATTATTTACCGTAATATTGTGGCCGGGGATAAAGATCGGCCTGTGTTGTGCTGGGATAGCTGCTTTAGAACCATCAGTGACTTTTTTTCTGTCTATTGACACCCAGGTGTCAGGGCAGGGGCTACCATCAAAATATGGCTGGGCTTTATAAATAATAATCGCCAGGATTTGATAGACAAAGCTCCAAATAGTCAGTTTGGCTTCCTGTTGCTTGACCCACCGCTGAAATTCTCTATATTCTTTATTTTTCTATATGTATAAATTTCTTAATCTCTCTCTCTCTCTCTCTCTCTCTCTCTCTCTCTCTCTCTCTCTCTCTCTCTCTCTCTCTCTCTCTCTCTCTCTATCTCTCTCCTCTTCTCTTCTCTTCTCTTCCCTTCTCTTCTCTCTGTCTTTAATTCACTCTATGGTTCCGATTCATATTAATATTATTGCAGCTTTGTTTTATCCTTATCATTTAACTCCATCATTTATTCCCAGAACATCGATTTTGAAAGTCAAAAAATCGGTAATGACCACTGTGTATGTTTTATCTACATGTACTCAAATTTTCTCCAGTACAAACACAGCTTCCCAAATTTGCCTTGCTGACCCAGATCGATGCTGCCTGTGTCAACTCAAACGGAAGTAACTTTGCTTTCCATATCCTAGTGAGTCACACACCACGACCGCCAATAGTTATTTTTATGAAAAAATACTTAAAGCTGGAGAAACGATTCTGATGCAATGGGGCATTTTAAGGATAAAAAAGTTTAGGTCTTTTGTTGATTTTTTTGTTTTTCCCAAAAAACGGAGGATGCATAAATGGTAAAGTGTCCGCCTTGGTTTATGAAGAGCTTTGCGATCCTAATGTTCGAATCCCACCACTTCCAGTTTGTTGAAATTAGATTTAAAAATTCAGAGCATAAATGTAACTATCATAAAGTTATATATATATATATATATATATATATATATATATATATATATATATATATATATATAAACCATAGTTCAGTTAAATCTGATTTAGATTCTGGTAACAAGTGATGCATGTATTCCCAATGGACTGAACAAATGATAAGTGCCTCTCTTAGGCCACTGCTGGATAGAGAGTTTGGACCTCTTGGTGAAAAACTTAATACATGTGTAAAGCATATCATGTAGATAAGAAAGAGGTACCAGAACTTTATCCCCCCCTCTTGAACCATTTAATGCTTGGTGGGAATTTTAGGTCTGGGATCTTCCAGTACATTTTCCGGTCTCCTTTGGCAGGTTTAGGGAGTCCAGCTAGTTATTTTATATACAGTGGAATCCACTAAAGGGATATATATGTGTGTGTTTGCAATGGCTAAAGTCAACTCTTGTTTATAGTCAAATTTTTTTTAATCCTCAGGTGTTGAGTTTATCGAGATTTCACTGAATGTTAATATTCGCAACGTTCACTTGTTCTATCTTTCAGGATTTTGAAGCAAACCGAGCCAGCCTGCTGTTTTATGTGCCGCTAGACCAGCTTTACTTCCTGCCAGGTGATCCCGGGAAATCTCCGCCACCACCTCCGGCCCCTGTGTGGTCCCTGCTCACTCCAGGCACCCTGGTGGTCATCATAGACTTCTGGTGGTGTCTGTTCCGTGAGGAGTGCGGCTTCAGGATAGATGATCTACGCCAGATCTTCATTCTCCATTCTACCCGAGCCAGTGGGCAGGCGCGAGAGCAGAAAGACAAAGGCCAGGGAAAGAGAACTGATGGTGACAAGGATTGGAAAAGTCCTTGGGGTTGGGGGAATGAAGAAGCCTTGAAGGTGTGGCACCTGCCTCAACACTTAAGTGTGGGCAGAGATTCTAGCCCTGAGCAGAGAAAACCTGAGAGGTTATCCCAGGCACAGACTGATGCTGCTGTCGGACTGGTAAACCTGAGCAAGTTTGGCCAAGGTCCTCTAGGAGCTAATGTTGGTAGACTTGAAAATTTTGGAGTTCCTGTCGAGAGATTTGGAGATGATGGATCTAGAATCGCAGATGATTCTGAAAGGTATGAAGCCAATATCAGTAAATTTTCAAGAAGAGGAGTACCTGTAAGTGGATTCGAAGATGGTGTTATTGTGGTAGGTAGATCTGGACAAGAAGGCGCTGAAGGTGCATTTGAAGATTGTGGAGCTACCGTAGGTGGATCCAGAAGTGACAGAGTTATTGTAAGTGAATTTGGAAAAGGGGAAGATGAATATGATATGACGTCAGCAGCTAACAGCAGAAAAGTTTTTGGTGTAAACAAAGACGCTCAAGTCACCAAACAAGACACCATAAAGACAAGTGACAATGGAACAACTAATTCAGTTTCAAAAGGATGGAAAAGTAAAAGCGAGAAAAAAGTGAAGAAAGGAAAGAAGTCAAAATGGTAAAACCAGTCAGAGATTTTTAAAAGCAAATTTCTTTTAACATCAAATTTCCTTATCTCTTGGCATAATGCGCAGAATGGACTCAAAAACTTAAATATGTCAAAAAAATTAAGTCAAATTAATTTTTTTTTTTTTACGAAACTGGGCTGTGATTGCCAATTGCACAAAATATTGTAGATTATCTTTAAACTGTAATATTTTATATCATGATTATTAAAATATTTGCACAAAATAGTGTATGTTATTTCAAGACATATCAGGAATATTTTAAATTTACATTCTAGCAAATATTTTTTTCTGAGATAAAGAGATCAAATTTTTTAACGTATGCCAAAATCATGAGCACACAACTGTAGAAATGTTCGAACACTGCTGATAATAAGCAATGCTTTTATTACAAAAATCTTAAAATACATACATTGTTTCTTTTTCCGAAGTGGTATCTTATGTTCTTGGTCATTTTTCACAGTGCAATATTGTAAATATATCATACAGTCCTCGTGTATCTATTGTATATGTTTTAAGATGAAGAAAAAAAAACTTCTAAGTTTTAATCATAACAATCGCCATATTTTGTTGAGCATATCAATGTTGATTTTGTTTTTAATGTAGATATAAATTTCAATTTACCAAAAAGGCTTTCAAATAACAGATTATGTATTTTTCACAACTGAGTTACAATAAATTAGCATCAGTCTAAGAATCTTTGTTGTTTCTTTCTTTTCTTTTTAACTCCTAATTGTTTTTTTATTTTGATTTTTGTTTTGTTTTCATATTTTGTACAATGCGATTTTAACTAAGGGCCAAAGTTTGCAAAAGAGACAGAACTATTTGACAGTTTATTTTACTGGAATGTTTCACTATTCAGACCTGCCACAAGTTAAGCTGTGCTGGATTCCAGAAGGTTAAAGGATGTGGCTGCAAAGTTTATTAGTCCTAAGTTTTGAGCAAAATTTAATTATTCCCATTTTTTTTCATATCATATAATATACATAAAAATGGAACAAAACCATACGCCTATCAAATACATTGAATTATTATTTATTTAACTTAAGCACAATATTAACTCTGCATTATAATAGTAAAAAGATGTAAATCTAGACTAATTGTACAATAAATAATTTGAAAATCCTTCTTTTTTAGAATTGCATCCCTAAAAATTGTTCGAGTAAATATCATGTCCCCTATCTTCAACTGATAACATTTTGGTGTTTTGCATATTTCCTTTCTTAGAACTGTCCCTGATTATAGAACTAAACAAGTCAAAATATTCATTCCTTATATTTTCTTTGACTAGAATTAATAAACGCTTTGGACTTTAAACACCTAGTGCCCAAAGAATATAGGTCAGTTGTATTGTAAATTTCGAAAAATAAATTAAATGTATTATTAACTTTTAACTTTCTCACTAGCTTCGATTTAACTACATGAAACTTGAAATCGGTAACGAGATGAATTTTAGATCTAGGTTTCAATGGCAAGCTTTTCTAAACGGTCAAAGGGAACTAAATGCGTAATTTTTTTTTTGGATTAGTCAAACGCCGTTTGTTCCCTTCTTCACTCTGTCTCATTTTGCAAGGGAGCCAACCCCTATTCACTAAGAAAGCAAAAACAAAAATATAACTTGCACGTGCAAGGCTAAAACGTTTTATTCTTTTTATTTTTTTTTTTTTAATATAATTTAGGATAGCCTCGTAAATTAGGGATCGGAAAGCTTATTGATAATATGCGTTGTATTTTGTCAATTTACCAAACCGTGTGGAAAGTGTGAGCTTTGAATAAGAGTTATCTATTTTGTTCATTCTAGTTATTACTTGAAATCTAGAGTATATTTTTGTCGACTTCTCATTATCCTAGATTTACATAATTTTGATTAACACCTGGATCTAGTACTGGATCCAGATAATATTGATCAAGGCATTGACTTTAAATAATAAAAGACAAAAAAAAACAAGAATGTTTATGAAAAACAAAGCAGTCAATTAAAAAAAGTAGTTTCCAATTTATGATTTTATACATACAATTTGTTGAAGGGATCCTTCCCGGTTGTTTTATTGTTGACACTGTCTTTTCGATGGTACAATGGAAATTCAAAACTATATATTAATCTAATATTTGTGAGTGTGCGCGGGTGTTTTAGCATCATATAAATAAAATCTAGATTGTTACCATTTAATATTTTATACTGAAAGCATAAAAAAAAAATTTTTTTTTTTTTTTTTTTTAAATGTTAAGTGTATATATAATGATTTCAGAAAATGTTAGATGTAGCAAGGTGATATATGACATATAAATATTCATCTTAATATATATTTCCCCTTATACTCTTTTTTTTTCATTTTACATCTCTTCCCTTAGTTTTATGGAACTTCATGTGAACAAAATTTTGTTTGTTTGTTTTTTTTCTTTTGTTGTTTTGGTTTGTTTCTTGTTGTTGGTTTTTTTTTAATCATTTTCCTTTTCGTTAATTTGTCGAAGTGTAGGTCAGGTATAGAAAATTAGTGTAATAAATGTTAAAAATCTAGAACTATTTTCTATTGACACATTTGCATGATTTAAATTTAATACATGTATTAATTAGGTTTAGAGGTCTAAAACTTGACCATCAAATTGTAATAATTTGTAGAAAGCAAAGCTAAAGCAACAAGAATATTGTGAATATTGCAATTTAATTACACTGTATATCGATCTTAAATTGTGAGTATTTTTACATGCTTTCTTAGAAAAATAGAATCTATGCGTGGTGCAACTTGTTAATTTTTTAATAAATAATTGCCTAAATTTAATAAATATAAATAGTTTAAGGTGTAATTTTTAGTTTTCTTTTTATATAAAATAGAGGGGGGAAACAAATATAGTATTATTTATATTAATGCAATTTTGATTTACTACAAATATATAAAATAGCTTTAGTGACCTCTAAACAAAGATGTAAATGATAAATTGTTTTGAAACTTTCCAGGATTTATATCCCTTAGAATTCTTTAAAGTTAAGTCCCTTAGTGTTATTTTTTTTTTTCCATCTTTCAAGGGAATCAATCGCTGTTTACTATTGACATTGAAAAATTAATGCATTTAGTTCCCTTAGACTATCTTTGACGCTAAAAATGTTGGTATGCTTTTTTATTATCTTACACTGATAATATAATATTAAAGAATACACTTTTATGTGGAGCTAATCAATACATTCTGTTCCCAAAGCATATTCTTAAAGTGGTGAGTCTTTTTATCTTTGTTTCATTTCCACTTTCTCATGAACTAATACATAATTATTCTAGATACTAGACCTAGAGCAAGATAAGAATCAGATCTTTTCTACATAAAAGGGGACAAAAACCAATAATATGCGCGTACCTTTAGTGTAATTCAGTGTAGCTAAATATAGACACTTTTAAAATGAGATTAAAAAATGCTGAAGATAAATACCCAATCATTTTAAATCCAGTTTACTAGATCTTAATTTTTGTAGCCAAAATTTAGGTCC
>JAWDGP010007558.1:275000-276865 GCA_033675545.1 Elysia crispata
CTGCCACAACACCACTGCTGCTGCTGCCTGTTGCTGCTGCCACCACTGCTGCAACACCACCTGCAACACCACCTGCTGCAACACTGCTGCTGCTGCACTGCTGCAACACCACCACTCACAACACCACCTGCAACACCACCACCACAAACACCACTGCTGCAACACCACCTGCAACACTGCTGCACACCACCTGCCACTGCAACACCACTGCTGCACCACTGCTGCTGCACCTGCTGCTGCTGCTGCACTGCTGCCACTGCACCACCACTGCAACACCACCACTGCAACACCACCACCAACACCACCACCACAACACCACCACCAACACCACCACAACACCACCACCACAACACCACTACCACAACACCACCACACCACTACCAACACCTGCAATAACTGCACCAACACCACCAACACCACCAACAACTCACTCACAACACCACTACAACAACACCACCACAACACCACCACAACACCACCAACACCTGCTCACTCACCACACTGCACTACCACCACCACCACCACCACCACCACCACCATCATCACCACCATCACCACCACCACCACCACCATCACCACAACCACCACCACGACCATCACCACCACCATCGCCAGCACCATCACCAACACCAGCACCACCACCACCACCACCAGCACCACCACTGCTGCAGCACCACCACCACCACCAGCACCACCACCACCACCAGCACCACCACCACCACAGCACCACCACCACCAGCACCACCACCACCACCAGCACCACCACCACCTGCTAGCACCACTGCTGCTGCACCACCAGCACCACCACCACCACCAGCAACCACCACCACCACCAGCACCACCACCACCACCAGCCCCACCACCACCACCAGCACCACCACCACCACCAGCACCACACCACTCACTAGCACCACCACCACCACCAGCACCACCACCACCACCAGCACCACCACCACCACCAGCACCACTGCTGCTGCACTAGCACCACCTGCACCACCAGCACCACCACCACCACCAGCACCACCACCACCACCAGCACCACCACCACCACCACCAGCACCACCACCACCACCACCAGCACCACCACTCACCAGTACTGCAGCACCACTAGTACTACTACTACCACCAGCACCACCACCACTACTAGCACTACTACTACTACTAGCACCACCACCACCTACTAGTACTACTACTACTACTAGTACTACTACTACTACTAGTACTACTACTACTACTAGTACTACTACTACTACTAGTACTACTACTACTACTAGTACTACTACTACTACTAGTACTACTACTACTACTAGTACTACTACTACTAGTACTACTACTACTACTAGTACTACTACTACTACTAGTACTACTACTACTACTAGTACTACTACTACTACTAGTACTACTACTACTACTAGTACTACTACTACTAGTACTACTACTACTAGTACTACTACTACTAGTACTACTACTACTAGTACTACTACTACTAGTACTACTACTACTACTACTACTACTACTACTACTACTACTACTACTACTACTACTACTACTACTACTACTACTACTACTCCTCCTCCTCCTCCTACTCCTCCTCTTCCTCCTCCTCCTATTCCTCCTCCTCCGACTAATACTACTACTCCTCCTACTCCTCCTCCTACTCCTACTCCTACTCCTACTCCTACTCCTACTCCTAGTCCTACTCCTACTCCTACTCCTACTCCTCCTCCTAGTCCTACTCCTACTCCTACTCCTACTCCTAGTCCTACTCCTAGTCCTACTCCTACTCCTAGTCCTACTCCTACTCCTAGTCCAACTCCTACTCCTAGTCAGCAATACGTAACTATGTTATTACTTCGTTCAGTTAC
>JAWDGP010007559.1:0-97500 GCA_033675545.1 Elysia crispata
GTAGGATCTAGCCCTCAATTTTTTTTTTTCTACTCTTCATCCGCACTTGTCATTTAACAAATCTCAAGTTTACATGTGTAGAGATTACAAAACCTAGGTTAAAAATAAAATACTTTTATTATTTATTTATGCGACAAGAGTGACGTGACAAATTTTTAGAAAATAAATGAAAGGAAAAGAAAATATTTTAAAGCAAACTTTACACAAATTCCAATACATTTTTTTGTAGTTACAGAGGAAACAATAATTATACAGGGAAAAAGTAATTATAAATCGAAAATATAAATTTGGATTTCGATATGAATATGACCGCTGATCATGCCTTGTTTTTTATCATAGAACTGTCGTGTAAAAGGCCACAGCTCATTTATCAATGCCTAGTTTATTGTTATATTAAGATAAGGAAAGACATCTGAAAAACTATAGTGTAACAAATTTCACAAAATACCGATTTTTTAAATTCAATTCATTCCTATTGAATGAAGTTTCTTTGAAATCATGTGCTTTATAGCTTATTAAGCGAGGAATAATATTGAATTCGACACAATCATGAGAATAGTAATATATTTTCAAAATATTCTCCCAAGATTCATTTTTAATTTTTAAATATTCCTGTAAATAACTTTTTATCCAAATCTTATACTGCTTGTTGCGGAAGTATATTCATGAGTTATTTCAATCAATGCGAGGTATTAAGCGAAGGAGTTGATGGGTTATGTCACTCACGCAATGAATTAAACAAAAATTTTGATGATTTATGCCTGGATGAAGAAAAAATAATGAATTACATGTATGCCATTACTTGTGGATGATTATGCAAAGAAGTTGTTGAATTTCGCCAATACATGCGTGAGATTTAAACCAAAAAAACCAATGAAAGACCAGTCATTTAGTATTTTTTTTTTGTACGCAATGAGTTTTGTTCGTGGCTTTGAGCGACAGAATATGATAATTAACAATATGTTCAGTGTGAAAGCAAACATAATATTGTTAAAAGTTGAAGAGTCTCACGCGGAAATAATCTAAAAAGGAGATGATAAAAAGTGTTCTTTAGAGTACTGTTGCATGTTGCTTATCAGAACTTTTTCAATTATGGAGAAGCTATCAATATGGTTCGCACATGTAGAATTTTTTTAACGTGCAGGAACAGTCATTTGAACCGAACAGACCCGGATAATCCCTATGGCGGACTTCTGCACAGTCCTCTTCTCCCCAGGAGATTGGATAGCCCGGGATCCACACCCAGCTGGACTGCTGCTCGGTCACTAGATCTCCATCCTCCCACACCCAGGTGTTCTCCTCATCACGATCTGATAGCGGGACCCAAGTGTTCTGTTGCACGTAGGTTAAGCCCACGTAGAAGAATACGGAAAACCTCGCCGCAGATTTTGGAAGGAAGAGTCTAGATCTAGTGCTCAGTTGATCACAGTCGGCTTTAGCTAGATCATACTCAATCTTAGAAGTCGACAGTCGAAGACAGACTGTAGTTCCGCAGTAAGTGTAGAGCGCGAAATTGTCATTAGTGTTGCATGCCGGGATGGGTTGAACCGCGTAGAAAATCGTGTCCAGCGAGTCGTTGCTCGGGATGGACGTGTTTAAGTTGCCTAACGGGCGGAACGCGTTGGTTCCGGGTACACAGTTTTGGGTCTCTGCGTTAAACACGATACTCTGGCATTCATCAGCGAACCGCGTCATGCAGTCCATAAAACACGAACTGGGTGTGGGCGCTGACACCGCTTCTCCAATCTGCAAAGTCTGGCATTCCTGGCCTGTAGTCTGCGCTAGATAAAGCTGTCGTTGCTCACTTTTGAATCCGATAACTTTTTGGAAAAAGAAATGCAAGAATAAAACTTATCATGTATCTTCCAAAGACAAAAAACAACAAATTCTTTTACCTCCATTAAAAATATTCACGTAAGGAACTCGAATTTCACACTTAAATAAAATCTGCTGACTCTACTTGGAGGACAGTATTCAAATGGTGTTTACGGTTTATCTCAGTTAATGCGAAACGAAGTATATGCACACTATATAAACGTTAAATAAAGTTCAATGAATGAGTTAATAAATCATAAATCAATCAATTCACAAGGTAGAAGAGCGCATTGTTTCATACCACAACCTAATAAGAATAAGCAGCTCCTTTTGTAAAACCCAATTCTATTTATATTTCCTTTTATTTCTTCATTATTTGGATATTAAAAGAAATGGGCAGGCATGGATTGCCGCAAGGCAAAACACCTTTAGATATTTTCACGGGAATTCATCTTCTGTAATAAGGATCCTTAAAAAAAAGTAGAGATTTTGCTGATTTTTCATCTTTGATAAATCTCAAACGTACTGAGTTTATAAAGTCATAACTTAAAGCATCCTTGCTACAATTGGCTGATCCGACATCTTAACGTGACGCAATGATAAGTTTCTGTCCCGTTCTCTGCACACGTGCCGGTAACTATACGCTTCGCCATGACGACGGAGAAGAACCGTAACCAAATTAGATCTAGATCTAGATTAAGGTGATTGTCGCAAAACCTTAAAAAGTTGAACTTATCGATGTTGATCCTTTCAAAACATTTCCCAAAGTATGGCATGGTATTTTTTCGTTGAAAAAGAATCACATCTTTTAATGGTCTTTTGCTAAAATCGATATCAAAATCCGAATGTGTAAGTACTAGGCCCATTGCTAGATTACGCTATGCGTTTCCTTCATCATGGATGCTTTACTTGCGGCTTCTTGCACCATGTCGGAACAGTGGATTGAATATACAATTCAAAGCACGTTTATTGTGGCTGGCACAGCCACATGTAATATTTTTAGAAAGATAAATTCAAAAACCAAAATTGATGTGATTTCAGCCAAAAATGAGGAATGATCATGACATTGGTGTACGTAGAGTTTCTCACAATATTCGTCTGAGCTACAATTTTTTTGCAAGCCAATTCAAAGAACACTGGGCGGATGAATTTGGTCCTGCTAAAGGAAGTACACGACGCGCTGCTTATCGCTCTTCCGGTGTTTTTTCTTTTTTTTTTTAATTTTAAGTGAGAAATATGTTGGCGTCGTACCACTGAAATTGATTGAATGAAAGATAATCATTCTAATAAATGTTTAGATTATTTAAAACGAGATACTCTCCTGATGTCAAAATATTTAAGTAGATTTTCAGTTTTTAGCAACATAATTTTGCTTTGAATTTAAAGCCAGAATATATTTTATTCAAGTTATTCAAATTTATCTTACCAAGAAAAGCAAAAAGAATCCATAGCGTTGATAGAGCCATTCCTTTATGAATGTTATTGAAGCAGTTCGAAGACCAGGGCTATCGCTTAAAAGTTCCAGCTCTATTGAACTATATCCACGTCCTGGTAATCTGATTATAAGTGTTTTTGCGCATGCGTAATGTGAAAGTCTAGACTCCAAGATCTGTGCATATGATCTGCACCAAGAGATCCATATTACTCAGTGTAGAAAATTTACCGCGGCACTTAAATGACGTAAACATGTATAGATTTTCTATATCGCACCTTGTTACCCTATTGGCCCATAAGAGCCATTCAAGTAAATTCCTGCCTTCTATCTAGATGTTTCGCAGTTCGGTTTTTTTGTTTGTTTTTTTTTTTTTAAGGCAAGAAAAATCGACGTGAGATGGACACAATAGCATGAAACAATGATTACAAACTACAAAGAAAGACATGGATAAAGAGAGATAAAGAGAGAGAAAGAGAGAGAGAGAGAGAGAGAGAGAGAGAGAGAGAGAGAGAGAGAGAGAGAGAGAGAGAGATTAGTGGTCAAGCATAGAAAAAGTCTAAAGAAAGGAGAACAATAACAGATTTTTAATTTGCAAACTTCGTTATTGTTGTTAGTACCAATTCTTAAAGATGATCAGATCCTAAATAGTCATCCTTTTGACTCTATGGACACTAATTGATATCACTTTGTTTTCTTTGGAAAAGTAGTTGACTTCACCTTAGCTGGGACAAAGGCTTATCTGACATCACCTTAACTGGTACAAAGGGTTACTTGACATCACATTAACGGTGAAAAAGGCTTACCTCACATCACTTTAGCTTGGGAAAAAATGACTGACATCACATTAGGTGATACAAAGGCTTACCTGACTTCACCTCAGCTGGGGTAAAATTTGATTGACATCACATAAGCTGGAAAAAGGCTTACCTGACTTCACCTCAGCTGGGGCAAAAATTGACTGACATCACATAAGCTGGAACAAAGGCTTACCTGAAGTCACCTTAGCTGGGACAAAGGCTTACCTGACTTCCCCTCAGCTGGGGCAAAAATTGACTAGACATCACATTAGCTGATATAAAAGCTTACGTGACTTCACCTTAGCTGGAACAAAAGCTTACCTGACTCCACCTTAACTGGGACAAAGGTTTATCTGACTTCACCTCAGCTGGGACAAAGGCTTGCCTGACTTAACCTCAGCAGGGGCAAAAATTGACTGACATCACATTAGCTGGAACAAAGGCTTACCTGACTGCTGTGTTACAATCATGAGCATTAAAATGGACTTTTGAGAAGCTGATGCATGCTCTAGCCTGTTGTATGGTAAGATTGTATCATTGTTAAGGCCAAGAGGAAACTTTTCACGTCCCTCTACTAAATGCAATAGTTACCCACAGCAAGGGTAATAATAATAGCAACAACAATAACAAAATCAACAACACCAACATCAAACATGTCAGGAGCTTGTGGTATAAAATATTAATTGTATTAATACATGAACGAATATTTCTAAAACGAACCGTTTCTTTTCTCGAACCATTCAGATTAATTGCGTCTCACAGGGGGCAAAAAGAACTCAGCAACGAAGGAAGCCGATCTTCACTTCATAACGGCCGTCCCATTAGCAGATGTACATTTTTTCTGGGGCTTTTTAGTTTCTGTTTTATTTTTACTTTTTTGTGTCATGCTTTCAAATTCAGAAGAGCGGAAGGGATGTGACATACATATTATACTAGTAAATTTGACTTAGCTCAAAAAAAAAAAAATAAATAAATAAATAAATCTCTTTTTTCTTTATTTTTCTTCCTATATGTAGGCTAAACTTCAGCTAAATATTTCCTTTATTTCTTTGTATATGCTTCTCTCTATTAGGTCTATCTTTTTCTACAAGAAGACTCAGCATAACGAGATTCTCCAGGTAAGACCAATAGATAAGTTGGGAACCCGTTTTCAATCTTTCTCAGGTACCAAACAGCCGTGATAAAATCTGCTTGTCAAAGTCATCACCACAGATAAAGCAGTATGGTTGTTGATTTTCTCCCTGGTGGATACAGCAAACAGATTATGTACGAATGTATAAAGCTTATAATATCGCTTTATTGCTTTTGAGGAATAACCCAGAGTTTGTGAAAGACAATTATCTTATAGCTTGAGAACATGATCTTTCAGTACACTTAGAAGAGCGTTAAAGTCATTGGTCAGATTAGAGGAGTCACTTTAAAAAAGGTAGAGTTTAAGCAAAAGTTACAGAAGTAAACAAGCTAAATAGTAGTTCAGATATACTAATAGTAACAGTAATAATGACAACAGCAGCAGCAGCTGCAGTAGTAGTAGTAGTAGTAGTAGTAGTAGTAGTAGTAGTAGTAGTAGTAGTAGTAGTAGTAGTAGTAGTAGTAGTAGTAGTAGTAGTAGTAGTAGTAGTAGTAGTAGTAGTAGTAGTAGTAGTAGTAGTAGTAGTAGTAGTAGTAGTAGTAGTAGCAGTAGCAGTAACAGTAGTAGTAACGATTATAAAAGCTAGAGTTTTAAATAGTGCTGAGCAGTGGTTAGATTAAGGCTTTAATGCGAAAATGGTCGAAAATGCCATTGTGGAATTATAACTATCGATATATAAATGCTTCCGCAACCATCGCCTTGTCACTCAAACAGAACATAGCTGATACCAATACGCCGCTACGCTCCCTAAAAGAAAAAGAGGTTTATGGCGATGGTATTAATTACTAAGCTTCCCTAACTTGCAATCTTAATTGCGAAGATTCAAACCACCAAAGACACCCACTGAATCCGGAAGCATCAACAGTTGCCATTGCAGGCACAAACATGTAGGACGAACGATAACAATGTATCGCTCAAACATCGTAGTTTCAAATTTAGATCTAGAGTACGTATACCACTGGATTGATTATAAGTAACAAAGATAAGAAATAAAGCTAGTAGTCGTCGTCATCGTCATCGCCGTCATCTTCGACGTAGTAGTAGTAGTAGTAGTAGTAGTAGTAGTAGTAGTAGTAGTAGTAGTAGTAGTAGTAGTAGTAGTAGTAGTAGTAGTAGTAGTAGTAGTAGTAGTAGTAGTAGTAGTAGTAGTAGTAGTAGTAGTAGTAGTAGTAGTAGTAGTAGTAGTAGTAGTAGTAGTAGTAGTAGTGGTAGTGGCAGAGGTAGCAACAGCAGCAATAGTCATTTTAATCATTTTGTTAATAGTATTCATAATTTCAGAAAAAAAAACTATAATGTGTTGTAATTTATTGTATGGGTAATGCAAGTAGCTTAGGCTCATATTGATGTAATTTCCCATTTACAACCATTTCAATTAGCTTGTGGTGGTATTCATTCCGTTTAAAGACATAATGAAATCGTTTCACATGTGAACTGGTAAAACAGTAAAAGTTGGCACAGTTATGTCTTATGAGATGATTGCTGTGCGTCTAAAAACAGCATACGTTTCACAGTATTTCGAAACTTAGATCCCATGTTATAATATATAATAAAATTCACACTGGAATTGGTCAGAGAGAATAAAAAGGCTAATCTTGATATGACTTTAAATGATTTGTTATAGGCTCCCATCGGTCGAAACTCTTGCCAGGCGGCAGTGACAAGAAGCTTTAAAGTTCCGACTGATTCGAGGACCAAGAAGCAGGTTGCTATGGCCAACACTGTCTTTGCCACGCGGGTGTCTTTAAGATACTTGCGCATGGCTTTACTGTCTTGTGTTTCTAGTGAAAGAGAACCTGATTGCTGAAGTCGCCATGCTGCGCTTCGATTGAGGTGGACCGCCATAGAGAGAGAACAGACAAACACGATAACAAGAGGGATGCTGTTCATGAACACCACCTTATAGATAAAGTTAACACCATAGAGAGCATCTGCTAGCGACGATTTTCTATACCTCACTCCGATGAGAGTCCTGTTCCTTTTGGTATCGAACTTACTGTTAAACACATATATGTAAAATGTTATGCTCGCCAAGGGTAGAATTGTTAAAGCAAATATTGTAACAACTATCAATACTGTCCTTCTTGGTCGTACGATATCCTTAACTTTCAAGGGAAACACAACACACAAACACCTCTCTAAACTGATGAAGGCCGTGATCCATGCAGTAGTTTTAGAGAATATGTCACTGACACCGCCTCCAGTAAGAATCACAACTTCACCTGGTATGAACGGAAGATCCAGATAAGTGAAAGCAGGTATGAAACATATAGCGTTCCATGTGAATGCTATAACACAGAGAATGTCAGAGACACAGAGCGCGCAATAACTGATGTTTATTGATTCAGAAAGTCCCATCTTGACATAAGTTATTATGATGAAAATATTACCAGTCATTCCAAAAAAGGCCACAACAATCATTCCGTAGCTGATGTTCTCCATTAGAATAAAGAAAACTCTGCTAGGAATGTCGTAGTTTGAGAGGACAGTTCTGTCAGACAACGTCGTACTCTGGTCAGTGGTCTCATCTTCTGCGCTGAAGGGTGTCATCTTCCAGTCAGTCCCTGTGCTAACTCCCGTCTGGTTTGTTCTGAAAGGTAGAATTATTGACAGTTTTTATAAATCCTTACAGATTTGGTGGAATATTTAGCACATTTTTGTTCTATCATAAAATACTATGCAGTTGTGAATTTTGCTTATCCATTATCAAGGGATTTTAGCTTGGTGAAGGAGTTTCTGTTTCAAGTCTAATCTCATCTTCTTTTATACTTGCGAACATTAGAATAAATTAAATTGAGGTCTAGGAATTTGTAGAGAGAAAAAAGAATATCCCAAAGAACATTTTTATTCTTCTTTACCACGTTTTTGCAATTCCATGTAAAATTTAGGGTTATTATTTTTGCTAAATTTTTAAAAGGAACTTAGAATCTTGATTGCATCTTGTTGCGTAGCAATGGAAAAAAGATCAAAGTGTCAATCGACAAACTATAGATTCTTACGGGATTGATGACATAAAAAGTCTATACATTTAGCTAAACACAAATAAGCCTCTTGTTTAAATCATATAAATGAATCCCCACTACTCTCTCTCTCTCTCTCTCTCTCTCTCTCTCTCTCTCTCTCTCTCTCTCTTTCTCTCTCTCTCTCTCTCTCTCCTTCTATCTGTTACTTTGAACTTTCCTTTGACTTCAACAGATATATTTAAAATCTTCAAAATCAGTCGGAATTTATCTCGAAAAAAAGGCATAAAAAAATGCGAGACATAAAAGATATCAGTCAAAGTATTAGTAATACCGCAAGGGGCTGTAAAAATACAAAAGCTAAATAGGATCCATTAACTTCAAGATGAAACTGAGAAATATAGATTTATCATTCTTTGTTGAAGAGACGTTCTCTAGTCTTTAGCAGGGTGGGAATCTTGATTCTCAGTTTTAACAAACTTTGTCACCTCCGTGACCTTAGCGAACATTGTATACATAGATAGTAGAATCTCGATAAATCCAAAAAAAAAAAAAAAAAGATGAGTCTCAACCTCTGTTCTCGTTTTAGCTGATTCGTTGCGATTGCCTTTAATCTTGAAGTCACCAAATCGATTTCTGGGCCTATCTAGATTTGAAACTTCTCTTAGAACACAACACTTCTGCATTTTTTGAGGGATTTTGTATATTTACTCTTCTATGCTAGAGATAGCTTTGTCATCACAGTTTTTGTCTCAAAATTATTTTGCATCATTGAAAAGAAAATGAAACATAAATTTTAGTCTTAAGCCTATTGCAGGATCTACTCAACTGAAACAGATAAACGTGAAACCGAGCTTACAAAGTGAACATTATAGAATGAAAACAACTTTGGCGAATGTTCGACTGTTCCATATGCTTAAAAATGTTCAGTATATAAGGATGCCTACCATAGTAAAGTAATCCGCTCTGCTAGAATTCTTCCCCTAGACGCACCATATGCAAAGAGGTGTGTATTAACGATGAACTGCATGCTCTTTTCACGATTTAAAGTTATTTTTAAGGTCCTCTTTGGATTTTTAGCAAAACTCATGCCATTTGTCTTTGAAGTTGAAACTGCAGCATCAAATTAAATTTATTTATACCCATAGATACATAAAGATATTATTTAGGTTTTATTGCAATCTATGGAAGCGATGCAGATAAAATTTTAACGTTATGAAGCACATTTTTTTAACTTCCAAAGGACACAAATATATCACCTATAAAATGTGCTCCCCACCATAACCTTTTATATTTGAAGTAAACTCAAACACTCTAGAACTATTCTTCAGCAATTTGTTTCAATCTATATTGAAGCGGCCCTGGTTGTTTGCTTTCCATATTTGATTTGCGAGAGGACTTCAAATAGAGGTTTATAAGAATAATAAAAGAAAATGAGCTTTGCTAAACAATTTGTCTTCTCTTGTTCAAAGTAAAACCCGTAGTCTACCGAAGTATAATGATATGAAATAGTTTTATTTCATAATTCAAAATTTAAAGGGTTTAACAATCTCAGCAATTGAGTGAAGCTTTTTTTTTTTTTTTTTGAAAGAATTGCACTTGCCAATATTTAAAGAGCTTTCAAGGACAGAGATTGACGTTCTGTATATAAAATAATTTTGTATAGACTAGAATGGAAGAAAAAGTACTCAAAAGCCCACATAAGTAATCAGGCAACACAACCATCGTAAAGTAGAAAAGGTCTCGATCAGATATGACGTAGATCTTAGGACCAGATCAATTTCATTCTTCAATGCAATCACTTTTGCAAAAGCACATAAAATATGAACAACTATAGAAAGACCAGAAGTAAGATAGATTTATTAACATATAGATAGAAAGATAGATATCTCCATACATAGGTCGATCCATTCACAGATAGATACATAGATAGGTAGATAGATAGATAGATAGATAGGTAAGTAGGTCGATAGTTAGATAGATAGATAGATAAACAGATAGGTAGGTAGATAGATAAATAGATAGATAGAAAGGTTGATAGATAGATAGATAGATAGATAGGTAGGTAAGTTGATAGATACGGGAACAGAGAGAGTAAGAGAGAAAAAGAGCGATAGATAATTAAATAACTGCATAAGAGCATTTTCTCTAAATATAATTATATAAAAATATGTATTCTTTTTTTCTCACATTTTTACGGCCTGCCGTCCCCCAAAGATGTATTGTACTCTGCTACATGCACCTTTAATTTAATATGCCTTAATTTTGCACTAAAATATTTTAAGTAAACAAAATCTATTTTTTTTCTTACATCACACAAAGCTTACTATTTTTTCTTAATATTTTTTTAAGTTGTAAAGAAGGCATGAAATGACCGCTGTTCACCTGCTACGAAAACCCTAACTAGTGGGCATGTATCTAAAATTGTGTGGCTGGGACCACTTTAGTCATCTGAGTTTTCAATTTCGGTTTGCATTAGATCTGACTTAATCATGTTTTGGGAGCGCCTCTGTCACACTCCTCTCCTCAAAAAAAAAAAAAAAAGAAACATTTCAATATCTTTTACAGAATCATTTTGGATATGTGCATATCAACCTGTCATGAATGCTATAAATTATGGAGAATCAGTCTAGCGCTAGATTAAAGGCAGGACACGTTATGCTGCCCCTCAAATGTGTGGGAATCTTCAAGGACTGTGAGAAACACACAGGAAAAATGCGCTGTGCGGCAGGCGATAGAAGGCTCACATGTTATTATTGCTGTTACAGATTAATAGGTACTAAAAAGCACTTACTCTCTTCCACTTTTATTAGGAGTAGCATATTAGTTTTCATCTGCCTTTGTTAGCAAATGTGCACATTTTTTTTCAAATTATAAAAATCAAAGAAATATTTCAATGTTAAATGTGTAAATTCTAAATATGTCGTGTCTCTCTAAACATGGTAGAATGTCCTTTGATTATTTCAATTTTGCCTAGTATGGTAAGTCAGAGCATTTTCTTGTCTCGAGTTTAAGAAATTGTTCCACTCATAAAGAATGAAGTCGGAGTACTGTTCCTAATGCTTTTTGTGGTATACCAATACCCCCAATGTGGAAATAATTGTCGTTTGCAATTCAAGATAAACACAAAATTGTCTACGTATCGAATACATGATTAAAATGCTCCGTTGGTTTTGGATTACTATCTTGCAGAAAATTTGTTTCTGTTCATGTTATAACTCAGATGGTTAGCTTCTCTCTTCAAAACGTTTGATAATCATCCGCTAGAACGTTTATGGATTCCACTGAGACTGGTTGAATTACCGGAATGAAATTGTTAGCATAGGCAATCCAGAATTATTTTTGTGAAGATCTACATTTAAGTTGGCATACAATATGAGTACTGTAGCTAGGTGGTCTCTATTCATATTATATTAGAAGCGTTTTGATACGAACATCACTTTTTAAGATAGTTTATAATCATTTTATTTTTTAAAAGTATCAGAAAATTACAGCAAAATAAGCATGATTTAATTTGACCTGAGACTAAATTCATGGTGCAACAAGGTTTATGATCCACATTTTCTTTTCTCTATGGACAAAGTTTAGTTGTTGAAAGAGCCTTGATATTCAAGTTCCATTCAGATTAAATAACACTAATTTTAAAAGTTACAAATTATTATTTTATTAGATAACTACTTTAAAAATGTTTTTTTCGATAATACTGAAATTAAGTAATTATTGTAGTTTTGTCTTTATACATGTTACATTTATATTGTTTAGGTTTTCATTTCATTTCTTTGAAAACAAAATTAAATTTCCGTACCAAAGACAGTAAGCGAGGCGAAGTTCAGGTTGTTTTTTTTTTACAATGATCATTAAATCATCTACACAGGTCAATCATAATCTGGAGTTCTTTATGGACACACATCACGCGATTAATATTTATCTAGAATCGGGAAAAAACAACTGGTAAAACAGCAATAATATACACTGGCTTCATATTGTGTCAATATCCAAAACTTTTATTTCTGAGCTTTGATTGCTTTAGCCTTTAGATGAATCTTTATTCGAGTCAGAATCTCGTTCAATTTTTACAGTATGATTGGGAATGCTAAACATAAAACTGGATTTACATTTAGCTGTCTATTTTTTCAAAGAAAAATATCCATTTCTTTTTTTTTGTAACGCAGTGGATAGTATAAATATTTGAGGAAACATCCCAACATTTGCACGATAACTATAAAAAAGCAACTTGCTTGGCCACAGAAACTCTTTTGATAACAATCAGATGATTCTATTTTAAAATAACATATAATCATTATATTGCGTTGCATAAGTTAACAACTATATATTATACAAGATAAATTTCATAAACAAATTTCTTAGCGTTTCTTAAACAACATCTGCTAAGAGATTTATAATGTGATGTAGCGCTATTTTTAACCGCTTCAATTTCGTGATAGAATCAGTTTTGGTATTGTAAAAATTAGATTGAAAATCAAACTATATCGCTCCTTTACTTACACTTTATAATATTCAATGAATACCAACTAAGACTAACATCGTATGATCAAAATTTTGAAATGTTGTCCAGGTGCAAAAGAAGTATTTACATTCCTCTTTCATTCCAGACGCAAAAGAATATCAAGCAGTTCATATAAAAGCCTTGTCAGCCATTGAATATCTCTTACATGGTTTTTATCTTTATTATTTTCATAACTATGTGGAAAAACTTGATTTGGACCGTGAATAATTCCTTTACTGTTGTAAGTTTCATAAGCAAAAGAATAATAACAGAAAAGCTCAAACTTCAGGATTTTTATCACAAATAAAATATGCAGTTTTATATATCTATCTCAAGGCCCATAATATCTTGCTGCCAAATATAGATCTACCTATAAAAGTCCTATTATTATGTAGATGAAGGTTTAGATCGAAATGAAAACTGCAAATGGAATATGGATGGCGGTGTAATCTAGATCTGTTATTGTGCTTAGAGTTAACCTAGATATAAGTTTAGAATCAATTTTTATACCAAAATTTTCAATGAAATGTTTTCAGATTCAAATTTTAGATACGTCTATAAGATCTACATGTAGACCTAGACGTTAGATTAGAAAATCAGAGTTTAGCCTTCTCCTAAATCTGCATCATAGTCTTTTGATGTCAAGGTAAAAATATAAGCTGTTGCGATGAGCTTCAAGTCTGGCACTAGATTGATTAAACCATGGATTAAAATAGGTTCCGGTCTCAATCAAAGCCAGCGAAGCGTTTCAGCCCTGAGCTAAATGGTGATCATAATTGAGTGGGAGAACAGGCGAACAGACACAAATTAACTAAAAAAAAATGTTGGAGTAGAGAAAAAATTCTAGCTCGACAGATAACTCAACTTGCGTGGATAGAGTTATGGTTTGACAGCATAGAGTATCATATCTGAAATTGACTTGGGATATCTGGTGACGGGATAGACTCCCATGCAACCAGCCCTTCCCCTAGAGAAAGGATGACCAGAAGAAAATTACAAATTTCATGAGAAACTTACTAAAGAAAAAAATGACTTATCTAAAACCAAATACTGTTTACAAAACAAACAAGAGCTTTTCTTTACAAAGATGCTAAAACCAAATACTGTTTACAAAACAAACAAGAGCGTTTCTTTACAAAAATGTCGCATTTCCGGATTTAAGGTAAGTTAAAGACCACGAATGGATGTTTAAACTTATTGACAAAACCATCCTTAACGATGTTAAATCTGAATCCCTGTAAATCTTATTACAAGTGACTCAACTGACGATCAACCTTTCGGTTGCACTTACGCATACACAGAACAGGCTAGTTTTCCTTAGAGGCCTTGATTCAGTGTTGTGCACACTCTCTTGGAAGTAACACGACATAGATTAACTTAACATGTAAAGCGATTCTCCAAAAGATCGATGGCATTGCAGGAACTGAGGTGTACTCCAGCTGCATCCTTCGAAATCATGCAGTAACAATAACAACCAAAGTGTGGAATAGGCAGCGCTTTACTGTATAGGACGTGTTTAAATATTAAAAGGGCTCTTCTTTTTGCATCTATAGGCCTATAGAGTTTAAATAGTATTGCTCATATTTTCACAAGTATTTTGAAAACTATTTGCACCAATCTCAAAGTTAGTTAAGATGATAATAATGATAATAATAATTATGATGCCGAAAGTGGTGACAACAAAGGCAACAAACATGATAATAAATGTTGCTGTGGGCAGCTTATTCGTCCGTGAAGGGACTCTGGTAAGTAACAATGTAAGAAAATGCAATTTTTTAATTAAATTGGCTCTAAAAACAAAATGTGCACATTGAAAATTCTTCATAGGCGCCCATTGTCAAATGCAGACGGCCCAGGTGTGGATAACAAGTTAAGTGATCGCATTCTTTGCTGCTGGCTAAAAGTGCCCGCATCCGCTGCATCAAGCCAGCTGACCAAGATACATGTAGTTATGAGTCCTTTTGCTGTGATAGATCTACAGTGTTCGCTAGTCTTCACTAGGAAGCCAGCTGAGTGCCAGACAAAAGAAGGCTCACGCAGGAAAATCGCGCAGCCTGGCAAACGACGCGCGTGACCCTTGGCGTCCACTGCCACATGCAGCAGGTCCTAAGCTGGCCTAACAAGTTACGTGACCGCGTTATTTGAGGAGGGCTGAAAGTACCACCGTTCACTGCCCAGGCCGTTTGACACACATACTGTCTTATGTGTCATCTTAATGTTCTGTACCTGCAGAGTTTTGATTGGGTCTGAGCGCTGATAGTTTTAATCTTTTTTTTTAAATCATAGATCATTGACGATATTCATAAAGAATATATCATTATAAAAATTCTATATGACGGTCAAAGAGAATCTTTACCTGAACGTGGATCCAGATTTACATAAATCGGACATTTCAGAAGTACATCATCTGTACAAGCTATACAAGAAAAACTAAGAAGATAAATCAAGGAGAACAGAAACATTTTTTGTGTGTGTGTGAAAAAAGACTAAAGTTAAAAGCAGATGCAACACAGTTTTTAAAATGCGAAAGAAACTTTGAGTTAAGGGTGACACCACAAAGGAGGAAACAAATTTCGATAGAGCCTGAGACCAAGTATGGCCGAGATCTAATCTGAAGGGGTCTTAGAAACAGGAGTGAAAACTGAAACGCTCAGAAAAGCAGCGGCCAGCGGAGGCTGTGCACACCAGAGAGTATATAATCATAGTGGTGAACTCGTATAAATAATCCATTTCCAGAGCCATTCAGAGCCGGGGCTTCAACGTGCTGTGGACGCGTGGCCAGGAGGGGGCAGAGTGCAGTCTGAGGAACTTTTGTTTTTTTTCAATTCCAGTAGTAAACAGTATTAGCACGTATGAATCACTGTTCAAAGCTTTATATATCAATTATCTTGCCGATGGGTATAGTACTTACACTCATCATTTTATTAGAAGTTTGTAATTCTTTGTCAAATAATGTAAAACATGTAGTCCAACCTGCGGGTTTGATAGAAAATTGAAGCACACTAGTAATGAAATTAATATCATAAGCCAATGCTAATCTTTTACCGTTCCAGATATAAATTAAATTTTCTTTCGAAAAGGAATTTTGTTTCAGTCATTGTATATATGAAGTTTACTTTGGACTCATTTAACTTCAAAACGCTTTGTTACAAGCACTTTTCTTGAATCTGTACTATGGCCCCTCCCCTTAACTATCCACATACTTTAATTAATTTCAAAACCTTGATAGATTTTTTAAAACCGAAACAGTATTCACAGATGTTCAATCTCTGTGCATTTAAATATGATTGTTATTGCTAAGGAGTATAATATAACAAGTAATATGAGATTATCTTGTCAAATTCAAGAAAAATAATCAAAGTGTTTTGAAACTGGATATAATAAAGTAAAATGTAAGCAAACAGGTCTGTAAACAACAATTAGCTTCAATAAATTACTTTTCTTTACGTTAACAAATATATTTTTTATCTGTGTTTCTTTGTTTATTATAAACTTAAAAATTGAGGCAAATATCATATGCGATCAGTATGTACATTTTCATTAGTTTTTATTTTTCATATGTCACAGTTTTTATTTGCTTCATTCAATGTCTTTTTATATTATTCATCACTTCAAGTACATTTCATTAGTATTATAGTCCTATTACTAGAGTAAGAGAATTTTCAAAACAGATTCTCTTTTTTATGTGATTGAAATTTGCGGTCTTATTAAAGCTATCAATTCTTGAATCCTTGCCTTTTTAAGGTAAATTTATCAATATATAATTAAAAAAAAAACAGATACTTACTCTTCTAAATAATATTCACTTATATAAATCTCGTAAATTACTTGCAAATATAGAGTTTGACATTGAATAATCTTTTTTTTTTCGACTACGGGAATTTTTTTAAAATGAATTTGCTGTTCACTCTGATTCTGTATCTTCAGCATGTTCATATTAAGATAGCAGGAAAAACACCACCTATAAAATCTCCACTTAATATGAAGCCCATAATATAATAGAAATTACTCATACTCTAGCTGCCCTTTTTTCTAATTTCCATACTGCAGACGGGAAGGTCTGCTAGAAATCTAAATGATATTCCATAACTTTCAAACTAAACTATTTTTTTTTGTATCAAGTTGAAAAATCGTATCACAAAGTAAAGTGCTGTATTTCAAAAGAAAAGTAATATCTTATCCCTTAGCCTCTAAAATCAATCGCTACTAAATCTAATAAAGAGAGATGTTCCCATGATCTACCGGAAGGGGGAGAGAATGATGAATCAGTCGGTGACAAATCTATCACGACTGAAAACGCCCAAAGGACTACGATATCAGAACAACGGAGTAATTTGGAAATGGACTACCCATGTGTATGTGGCAGAGGATTTACCACCAAAAGAGAGATGAAAATCCACAGGACTAAAATGGGCTGCTTGAATGCTTCGACGAATCGACAGGTAAGACGTCGGAAAACCAAAGCCAGGTTCAAAACCACAGTGCTGAGGAAATCCACGCTGAGGAGTCTGATAAAGAATTCCGACAGTTCATCAACGCTAAACGCCTGAAAGTCAATTTCCCCCCAGCAAACGCAAAAGAGCAATGGGGAACTCTGGATAACAAAATAGTCCTACAACTGATCAAGTTCAACGGGAAGAGCACTTTGGAGCACAAATTTACCATTTCGGTGACATTATCTACCAGACATGTCTTAACACCTTCGGGACTAAACAGCATCGACCCAGAAAAGAACATAAGAAAAGTCGAGGGCAGCGAGAAACCGTGCGAAAGCAGAAGAAAAACTTAAGAAAACAAATGAAATCAGCAACTGAAGAAGAGAAAAGTGGGCTGCAGGAACTTTGGTGAGGTTTGAAGGCGAGACACTCAGCACTGAGCAGAGTAGAATCCGCAAGGAAGAGACGAAGTCAAAAGAAAAAGAACCTGGACGCTTCTACAAAGATCCATTTCAGTTTGCAAGAAAACTCTTCCAGCAACCAAGATATGATTCTCTTGAGATACAGGAAGAACAGCTGGATATCCATCTGAGGAAAACATATTCTGACCCAAATAGAGAAATACCTCTAAGTGAACCTGCAAGTCTAGTGTGTTCAGCTGCTTCCGGAGAAGAATTCGATAGCAAACCACCAAGCTTGAAATAAATCAATGGAGTAGTGCAAAAAGCAAGAGTCAAGTCAGCTACAGGGCTCATTGGCGTGCCTTATCTACTGTATAAAAGATGTCCAAATTTCTAAAGCGGTTGCACAAAATTCTTCGAGGAGCATGGAGCAACCTCAAGATCAGTGAGCAGCGGATGTCTGCTGATAAAGTTTATATACCCAAGGAGCAAAACTCGACTGAAATAAACCAGTTTCGACCAATCTAGCTTTTGAATGTAAAGGGAAAGATAATCTTCTCAGTCATGGCATCCGGCTTAACAAAATATCTCATTAAAAATGGGTACATAAATACCTCGGTCCAGAAAGGAGGCATCCCCGGAGTTTCTGGATGCTTAGAGCATGCAACAATGATCTGGGAAGCTATTCAAAGGGCAAAAATCGGAGAAACTAGACCTCGACGTCATTTGGTTGGACCTGGCAAATGCTTACGGATCGGTACCACACCAAATGATTCACCTGGCTCTGAGGATGTATAATGTTCCAGAGGATATAAAAGTGATGCCAGATGACTATTTCAGCGGTTTCCGGATGATGTCTTCCACTAATAGCTACACGACGGACTGAATCAACTTGGAAATTGGAATCTACCATATGTCCAATCCTGTTCGTCATGGCTATGGAAGTCACATTGAAAGCAGCAGAAGACAGCGCAGGCCCGGCAAATCTAGGTGGTGGTTGCTACATGCCTCCTTTGAAAGCATTCATGGATGATACCACCATAATCTGCTCAAAGAAAAACGAGACACGCCGAATGCTAGAGCGCCTCGACGTCTTAATGACATGATGGCGGATGAAATTCAAACCAAAGAAGTCTCGCAGTCTTAGTAAAGTTAGGATAGATGCGATGACGACATTCACAGCAGCCAATCAGCAGATACCAACGGTCAGTCAAGAACCAGTTAAGAGCCTTGGGAGATGGAACGATTCATCCATGAAAGATAACAAAACAAAAAAGGATAACAGGAAGTCTGACCTGGGTGTGGCCCGGCCCTCTTAGAGTGACCTTGGTTTGGCCAGAGGTTCAGGGCCGCAGCACTTGCAACAAGGGGGGTTTCTTCTCTGAGACTCTGTTATCTACCTCTCCAATGAGTTTCTACCTACGAAGTATTTCCTTGCAAATCAAATAGTGTGGTTACCCTATTTTCAGTCAGGTAATATTTGGCTTCTTATTAAGAAGTTATGGAACATTAAGGACAAAATCTTCATTTTGTATGAAGCTGAAAATATCTGGCCTGAAGAGTAAAAGCGGAGGAGGTACATGATAATACTGATGTTAATGAGGAGTGAAATAGAAATTCCACAAATAGAAAAAAAGTAACAAAAGAATTGAATTAAGCAAAAAAAATGTACCCATTTTTCATTTGAAAATTGATTTCCAAGTATCACCACAAAATAAAACATGCACTTTTCTTTTGATTATTTCCAACATGGATGCATATCCCTACTTCCATTTTATTTTTAACTGTAAAGTTCTCAGCATGCAATAATGAGATACAATTATTTATTATTATCTATCAGTATCTGGGAGTGAGAGTGGTAGTAGTAGTAGTAGTAGTAGTAGTAGTAGTAGTAGTAGTAGTAGTAGTAGTAGTAGTAGTAGTAGTAGTAGTAGTAGTAGTAGTAGTAGTAGTAGTAGTAGTAGCAGCAGCAGCAGCAGCAGCAGCAGCAGTAGTGGTAGAAGTAGTAGATGTAGAAGTAATGGGAGTACAGTTAGCAATAGTAGTAGCTGTGGTAGTATCAATCTTTCTTGTAAATAAATGTAATTCTTTGCACTTTGTTGTGTTTTCAAAGCCATATCGAAATTGGTTACAATCATTGCATTAAAACCATTAGATTTGGTTTAGTTATCTTTTTTTCGGTGATTGCTGGGCGTTAAAAAACAGCATACGTTTCACAGTATTCCGAAACTTAGACCCCATGTTATAATATATAATAAAGTTGACACTGGAATTAGTCAGAGAGAATAAAAAGGCTAATCTTGATATGACTTTAAATGATCTGTTGTAGTCTCCCATCGGTCGAAACTCTTGCCAAGTCGTGGAAACAAGAAGCCTCAAAGTTCCTACTGATTCGAGGACCAAGAAGCAGGTTGCTATGGCCAACACTGTCTTTGCCACGCGGGTGTCTTTAAGATACTTGCGCATGGCTTTACTGTCTTGTGTTTCTAGTGAAATTGACCCTGATTGCTGAAGTCGCCATGTTGCGCTTCGATTGAGGTGGACCGCCATAGAGAGAGAACAGACAAACACGATAACAAGAGGAATGCTGTTCATGAACACCACCTTATAGATAAAGTTAACATCATAGAGAGCATCTGCTAGCGACGATTTTCTATACCTCACTCCGATGAGAGTCCTGTTCCTTTTGGTATCGAACTTGCTGTTAAACACATATATGTAAAATGTTATGCTCGCCAAGGGTAGAATTGTTAAAGCAAATATTGTAACAACTATCAATACTGTCCTTCTTGGTCGTACGATATCCTTAACTTTCAAGGGAAACACAACACACAAACACCTCTCTAAACTGATGAAGGCTGTGATCCATGCAGTAGTCTTAGAGAATATGTCACTCACAGAACCACCTGTAACAACCACAATTTCGCCTGGTATGAACGGGAGATCTCGGTCAGTGAAAGCAGGTATGAAACATATAGCGTTCCATGTGAATGCTATAACACAGAGGATGTCAGAAATGCAGAGCGCGCAATAACTGATGTTTATTGATTCAGAAAAACCCATCTTGGCATAAGTTATTATGATGAAAATATTACCAGTCATTCCAAAAAAGGCCACAACAATCATTCCGTAGCTGATGTTCTCCATTAGAATAAAGAAAACTCTGCTAGGAATGTCGTAGTTTGAGAGGACAGTTCTGTCAGACAACGTTGTACTTTGGTCAGTGGTCTCTTCTTCTGCGCTGAAGGGTGTCATCTTCCAGTCACTCCCTGTGCTAACTCCCGTCAGGGTTCTTCTGAAAGGGAAAATTATTTACATTATATTATTTTATCCTTAATCATAGAAAGTTTTTACCTCACTTTTGTCCTACCATATTATAAGTCCATTATGACTAAAATTTTTCTTGCCTGTTTGAAAGTAACTTGTAGGGTCATCATCAATTAGTTTAATTTTTTCAGGTTAGAATTTTCTCGCAAGAGCAACGATACCTTAGATCTAGATCTTATTTTGATAACTGACTACGACTTTCCTCTAGTGAAGCGCCTAGTTATCGGCAAATGTGCAGAGAATAAAACATGAAATATCATTCGGTAAAGTTAGTTGATTGGATTCGCCAATATATTATAAGAAGCAACTGTCATTTCTCTTTGGGTTCTGTCTCCTTCGAGGCCACTCGACATACAAAAATCAAGTTTACTAAACGTTGAACTAACATTTGCAGTCTTAAAGGTAGTCAACACAAGTTTTTTTTTCTTTTTTAAATGTATGGATTAATACTATAAAAAACCTCTTGAAAATGTTTTTATTTTTTTTTTTGCAATGCACCTGTTGGTAAATGAATCTATTTTCAGACCTTGATATTCCGTAAGCCATTATGAGGAGCAAAAAATTAATTAAAAAAATAAATGAAAAACTGATTTAAAAATAATCTATGGAAACTTGCTTGGTTCCTGAAGGAGATGAATTTCGAGGAAGGTCGATACTAAAATACCATCGTTTAAGATGAGCTTAAACTGAAAACCACGAAAGACTTCGAACTTTTGAGACCAATTGCAGTAGACATCAAACAGTGGAGGAGACTATGGGCGAACATTCGAGAGTCAGTCGAGGCGACTAAGTCCGAGCACTAGGATGTGAACGACGATATGGATAGATAGATAGATAGATAGATAGATAGATAGATAGATAGATAGATAGATGGATAGATGGATAGATAGATAGATAGATAGATAGATAGATAGATGGATAGATAGATAGATAGATGGATAGATAGATAGATAGATAGATAGGTTGATAGATAGATAGATAGATAGATAGAGAGATAGAAAGATTGGGAGGAAGAGGACAATTACGATGCTCCTCGCTAACCCCGTGGCTGTCCATAGCTTCATCCAGCACAGTTAAACACATAAAGACGCATATTAGGCTAGCGTTTCAGCTGTGTTGACCAGAAATGTGACCTCCTGAATGTACGTAAAAATGGTCTGGTTTACAATTTTTAATGAAAATTGTGCGGGAGAACTATATAGTGAATTTAATACTTTCCACTGAATAGTCTTTTCAAAAATAAACTGCTTCAATTAGGGCTATAACAATTTTAGATCTAGATGTAGATTCTGCAAGAAGTCTAAATAAAAAAAATGTAATATTTAAAACTAGATAGATGTTCATCAAACCTTTTTTTTTTTAATCTAAGTCTAGATTATGCAGATCTAAATAAAAATTGTATTGTTCAAAACAAGATAGATCCTCAAAAATCCCATTAACCGAGTAAATAAAAACTTTTATAAAAGTCCAAAACATTAACTTTTACAAAACTGTTTCAAGTTGTGTTTAAAGGACAATATCTCGATCCTATCATTAATACTTAAATAATGAATACAAAAAGTAAATAAAACGGGTAAAATTTTCTCTGTCCAGTGATGGTTTTTTCATCTAGTAAAGAAAACTTTCCGGATTATTTTTACCAAAACAACCAACTCGTCGACATCCAAGAGTTTAACAATTTTAGATCTAGATGTAGATTCTGCAAGAAGTCTAAATAAAAAAAAATGTAATATTTAAAACTAGATAGATGTTCATCAAACCTTTTTTTTTTAAATCTAAGTCTAGATTATGCAGATCTAAATAAAAATTGTATTGTTCAAAACAAGATAGATCCTCAAAAATCCCATTAACCGAGTAAATAAAAACTTTTATAAAAGTCCAAAACATTAACTTTTACAAAACTGTTTCAAGTTGTGTTTAAAGGACAATATCTCGATCCTATCATTAATACTTAAATAATGAATACAAAAAGTAAATAAAACGGGTAAAATTTTCTCTGTCCAGTGATGGTTTTTTCATCTGGTAAAGAAAACTTTCCGGATTATTTTTACCAAAACAACCAACTCGTCGACATCCAAGAGTTAAACAAACCCGTCGCTTCTTAAATCTCAGCCTTCAATTTAATGTAGTGGATCGTTAAAGCTCTTGTTCGTAGATTTTTTTTTTGAGAAATGTAGACACAACAAAGTGAACCTAAAGGCCTGCAAAGAAAGTATTACACATTAGAATTGAAAGTCTTGTTTTCAGTCTATTCATGAACACGTCCCTAGCCTCTATTCAAAACCAAAATTAGTATAACACACAAAGTTGTACACCTCGAGGATTTTGAACAAAAAAATTGATCTAAACAATCGCAGCTTTGCTTTGATTTAAATCTGTGTGATTGGGTAAAGGCCACTGTTTAAACTCTTGAACTAAGCATGCCGCCCATTGCGCATCTACTTAGATACCATAAGATCTACAAAGCATTAGTGACTAGAAACAACGATGGACTTCAATTGAGAGATGAACTAGTTGCGTCAATGGAAAGCATTCTACTTGGTTTGTTTCTTCGTTTCTCTGTATATACCACCTTCTCACCACATCAGCTTGCGCACTTAATTTTATCTGCAGTGTATCACTTCAGCACCTCTTAACTATGTTCTCGATGGAGACATAAGCAAAATGAGAAAAAAAAAACGTGAAGAAAAGCGTCCATATTTGATTTACGAGTTACCTCAAGATCTATACTCTATTTGTAATTGAAAAAAAAACAACTAATGAAGTTTCGAATTTTATGCTGTTAACTAAGTGACTCTGAGGCGGGGGATGGGGTGGGGAGATAAATATGTGTGTTTATTGTAAAGTTAGCTTTTCGCTTAGGTAGCTGTCTTTCCCACTCTTTGTTTGAACAGGATGTCAAGTTTGAGGTTTAATCAGAATTCAAAATTATTTCCTCTTTATATTTCCATTATGGATATCATAATCAAGTTTATCTTCCTTCAGTTGTAAAAGCATATAAGTTTTGAATTTTGTTGAAAGAAAGAAAAGTTTAAATCTTGCACATGAACTTTTTTGTTTCTGTTACGTTCTTTCTCTCTAAAGCTCTGCATCTCTTCCGCCCATCTCAACCATTATTGCAGTTCATGGCAGACAAAACAGGGATCGCCCTTCTTGTTCAAGTTAATGTTAAACTCGTAAAGCAGGAGTTCGGAGTTTAGTTAGTAATAATATATCCCCATTTACAACCAATTTAGCAATTGTCGCTCGTAATTTGAGCTTAGCACAAAATCGTCTGTGAGTCTCATATTTTAATAAAATGCCTAATTAATTTTGATTTTTTTTCTTGGTATTCAGGTTATTATTCAGATGGTTATCTTCTCTGTTCATAACGTTTAGTAACCAAAATCAATCACCGCTACACAGTGTATCCGAGTTTAGTCTCGTAGTCTATACTGAGGTGATAATGTATAATGGATTAACAGAGGTTCCAAACCCTCTGGTATTTCTCTAAAGATTATACAAATATTAGCTACAAAAGTACATAATAAATCAAGCTAGATGTGTTTTGTTTCACACGTTTATTTTTATAAAAGCCATTGAAAATGTGCCAGAGACTAAATTTAATAGCAAACATAATGTGTTTGATTAAATCTTACATCGTAATCACAGCCTTATATTTTTTCTCCACCCTTTCCTTTCTCTGTAATAATGACAAAAATATATCTAAGTTTCATGTACAAATGAAATATTCAGTTTACCTTTTTATTTCCAATAGTGGTCTCAGTTCCACTTTTTAAAATAAAGTTGCAATGCCCGTACCCAAGACGAGATAACGTTATTAATAATCAATATTCTTAAAATCCACTAGAGGGCCAGGTCAACTCAAATCTGGAGCTCATTATGTGGACATTTTCCGCCTCTAATTATAATTTAGAGCCAGAACAAAAACTGGTAAAATAAAAAAAGTACATGTACATTAGTTTCAACTTCGAATTATGTGAAATTATCGAACGCTCGAACTACTAAATGTCGATTGCTTTGAAATACACCATGGTGTTGCCATTTCGGTTTAAGTAAGAGAGTTTTATTCGATTCCCACTCTGTATACATATTTCTTATAGCCTGAATAGAAATATTAACCACAAATATCGGATTTACGTATTGTTTGTCTATAACTGCCCCGTTTTAAGATTTATTTTGAAATAAAAATTCAAATAAAAAATTACTCTTTACATTAATGTTCAACCCATTAAAAGCCACATATCGTCCTTACTTAAAATTGTAAGAGTAATTTTTATAAGATCTTCTGATATATATATTTCTTGTTACTCATTGGATAGTATACATTATTTCAAACAATTTCCAAAGTCCTGCATAGATATAAATCCACTGCTTGGCCACAGAAAATCATTTAGTTAGAGATCAATGTTGCAGTTTAAAAATACCTCTTGCACTGCGATGTGAACTTCTAAAGCAGAGAATGATGATTTTGAGATTTTGTTAAAACTTTTAAACTGTAGTACACACTTTATTATTGCGCCGCTTGTTTATTGGATTAGTCTCTTTTACGGGATTACAGAAAACTACATTTAAAAAAAAAACATATGTTTTTAAACATACATGTAAACGTTATTACTTGAGTATCAGTTAGTGTTTACGCTGGAAATTTCAAATCGTATTTGAAGAGCCAAGATATATATATATTCCTCTTTTTTACGGAGTAAAGACATCAGTCATCTACCTAAAACACCAAGACGTTGTCAATAAAATTACACGTCTCTCTCTTTTGGATATTTTTATCCTTTCTAGTTTCAAAATTACATGGCAATTTTGTTCATTACTTCCGTTTATTTTCCGGGATTAAAACATCAGGAACTTATTGTTACTCATGACAGTAAAAAGTCTGATAGTTCGCCATGAAGTTCCACTCGTGGTAAGATAACAATCATTATCAACGTAGTGAATAGGGACGAAAGTTTCCATTTATCTGGCTAATATCAGAGAATTCTGCATTCAAAAGACGGAGTAAAGTTACCGAGTAATTATCTCTAGTTAGATTTATTGTTCTGTATTGATCGCGTGCTGAGCAATAGCTAGAGCGACTGACTGTGTACTGGGCCACATGGGAATTCCAGCATTTCAGCCCCGATTAAAAGGGAATTGCAGGTATTCATTGAACAGCAGATCTTATTAATAAATAGTTTGAGAAGAGTACCTTACTCTTAAATAGTAATACGAAAAGCGTCTTTTATCATAATAACTGTTTTATTATGGCCTTTAGCAGACGCTCAAATATTTCAAAAATTCCGAAAAAGTAGTGCGTGCAAATGTCAAAGACGTTGGTGTTCAAAAGTTTCCTTTGCAAAAACTGTTAAGTGATTTCTATGAACATCCCAGTCCCCAATACAGTTGCAAATTTTCATATTAATTAGTGCTTCGAGGACATTTGATATTGATACTTTGTTGCGTATCATAAAAGTAAGCAAATACATGTGCAAAGACAGTGAGCATCTGGCAAAAACTGTGACTAGGTTATACAAAATAACTATCACTCTCGGAAATATTATTCAAAAATTAAATATGAAAAAAATAATGATTATTCTGTCAAAGCTCAGAATGCGAAAACCAGGAACAATCAATATACTATATTTCACAACGTGCAGAATCGTTGCATTTAAAAATAGAGAGAAAAATAAGGTTTTTGATGAAAGATGGGCTCTTTCATTAACATGTCCATGAGAAAATCAGATACTATGATTATAGCTAAAGAAGATATGTCTTCTTCTTGTGAGTGCAGTTATTCTTGCAATATGTTTAAACTACACGTATCTCATTAAATGTTTTAAAGACATGGACTCAAGGTTTTGCTGCAGTAAACTAGATTTCGTCAGACAGGACATCCGTGAAGGACAGGACTCCCTGACCATGCTGTACACATTTGTAGAGCGACAAGGCCAGATATTTCCCAAAAAGGATTATTCCCACTGAGCTTCCTGAATAAAGGGTGTGTATCAGAATTGTATCACCCAACTCTTAACATCATGAGCGCCTCGACAGACAGCTTTCAGTTTTTCTTCTCAGCATACAGTAGCAATGTCTCAAGGCTGGTAGACGAGTCAAGTTTGCCTCTACCTCTACGTCTCATTGAGTTGAGTTTGTCTTTGAACTCTTCACACTTTCAAGTTATGGTAGAATTATTTAGTTATGGTATAATTATTTAGTTATGGTAGAATTATTTAGTTGTGGTAGAATTATTTAGTTATGGTATAATTATTTAGTTATGGTATAATTATTTTTCTTTGGAATTGGTCAGGCTATGCTTTAGAGTAAGAAGTTGTCGTTTGTACATTTTTACGGAAGGATGATCGTGGTTATCAGTCCAGAAGGACAAAATTGCTAGCTGTGAGAGTTCTAGTGTGCGTTTAAGGTTTTGTACACAAAAATGTAAATATCACTTTGTGTTGATATTAGTGTTGATATTTATAAAGAAATAGAAATTGGAAGACAATATAATAGACCCGACCGGTTGAAAGTTGGGTAAAACAAGACTGAATCGAGAGAAGCTCAGAGACAGGTGGTGGTTGCTCAATCTTCCCTGATGCTCCAGCGTGGAGCAAGTGTACTGGAATGAAATAGCTGCCCGTTAAGATATAACAGAAATAGACGTTTAAATAATTGATTTGGTTCGTCATTTTTCCAGATAACCCGACTGAAGCAAGTTGGTATATAAATGAAATTTAAATCACAATCACACAGATGGGGCCCTAAGCTCAGGCATTTGTGACGTGCTGTTTCATTATTTTAATGTTTTGTATAAGCTCAGTCTTGCAACAACAGTAATCTCGGTTGTAGCCTTAGGATTAGAAACCAAACCGTAAAACGCCTACCATATATTTTACAGGGATAAAATAGGAAACAGAAAATGTCAATAGATTTTCAATTGATGTTTTATTATAAAATAAAAATGTGTTCTACAGGTGAACATTCTGCTGTTTTAAAGGATGTTCCTTGACAATGCGGCAAGAGTTCGATGAAGGACATTAGGATGAAAGTTCTTCCCGAAGCCGCCATCGCCGTCCCAATACACTGGGAGAGATGCTGGGACTGTGTGGACCGACTGTGGCCACATCTGGCCGTGGTTCTTGTCGTGCCTGGCTGGGGTGACTAGAGAAGGTATACCCTCATGCTGAAAACAGACCATGCCTTAGAAAGCTTAGAGGCTGAAGGTGAAAACTAGTACGTTAATGTAGTAAAACAAAATACATCAGTAGACATAATTTGTTGTACAAATTCTAAAACGCTGCCACTTAAAAAAATTTAATGAAAAGGTAAAGGAAAAGCATAACTTATGATTCGCCGTTTAGTGTGTTAGGAGATAAATGTCAGATAGATAATTATGCAACCATAGTTTGAAAGGCAAATGTCATAATTTCAGCATTTTAACAGGTGCATATGTAGCTTTAGTTACAAAGGCAAGTGTTATAGTTTCAGTATTTTTCCAGAAGGTGATTTAGGTAGACACACTTATTTAGGAGCGGTGCAGTGAGAAGTGTTAGAAAATCTTACATAGTTTCCATCTCCTAGTTGAAATATACTCTATAATCATTGAAGTAAGATAAATTGTCAGGTCATTTGTGGGTTGTAACGTTTTGAACATCTTAAATGTGCAGAGATTTGAAAGATGATAAGATTTCCTGGTAAAGCATTCACTTGTATGTTGATAAATCTTTCAACGCATACTCATAATTTGAGTGTCAAAACCCTCGCAACAAAGTGTCGATTAAAAAAGCTCGGGTGTTGAAATGACAGAAACTTGTAATATGTTTCAAAGCCATGATGCAGATTATCCTTCATACCTCCTAAAATATTACACGTTAAGGAGTTTTTACCTGATATTTCATTCCGAGCAAAACCTGTCAGGTCGAATCAAATGGTCTGATCTCCGTCACTGCTTGGAATACCTGCAAGTCCACAGAACCGCCGAAGAGTAACATTTGGATTATATGTTTCATCTTAAAATGTTTTATAAACAAGCGATGTTGATTTTAAGACTCAGCATGGCACAAAGAGAAGCAAGAGGGTAGTAGATGGAAACAAAAGTTGGAAGACAATAGAATCAACCGGACCAGTTGAAAGTTGGGAGGGGCGAGACTGAAAACAGAAACACAGAGACAGGTGGCGATTGTTCAATCTTCCTTGTTGTTCCAACAGTCATCTAGACTTGGAGGCAAGTGAAGTGGGATGAAAAAAAGGTAACAGTTAACATATAGGATTGAAATCAAGGAAAATAACCTGAAAGTTTAGAGGACTGATAGGGACGATGAAAATAAGAAAAATCCTCTATTGACTTAGATAGTGTCTTCAGTTTGTCTTCAGTTTGTCTTCAGTTTGTCTTCAGTTTGAATCCATAGCCGGAGAACGAGGGAAAGGTGGAGAGGAATTTGGGTAAAGAAAAACTGAGTTTCAGTGTGAAGACTGATGGGACACACCTCAGGTTTTTTACCGTGACAAACATGAAGCCCTGCACTTTGTAACTAGATTTAAGCAAGACTTATTTTTGCAGTCTTTGGGAGAAAAACATACTCAAGAAGGACCAGATGAGGTGAATCATATCGACAAAATCCAAGTTTGACTTGCCAAGGATATCGCAACCCGACAGCAGGGAATCGCTGAGATATCAGTACAGGAGATAGACTGAGCTGAGCAGTAGAAAACTTTAGAGCAAATCACAGGTGTGCTAAATTGAAAAAAACCATTGATCAACCATGAGAATGATTTTGTTTTGAAAACTGGCCTTGAGATGTATGATGAAAAAAGGAGAGTGTGGCGAGTTCACCAGAAAACCTCTGCTGACATCACAGTGATGTCATTTGGTTTCATACTTCTAATAGTCCCATTAAAGGCTGGAATCTATCTAAAGCCTGATGGGACGCAGTACATCGTTTTATTGCTTGATGGAGTAATGTATTGAACAGTTCACCATGACCGATAGAGTATTTATCAATGGTAATTTCTCGAGGAAGTTCGAGTATTCAAGCGAATGAAATTTTAATGTTCCCTCAACAATATGTTTAAGTGGATTTCATGCAGTTGAAATTGAAATGCTCTCGATATGAGAGTAAAATATGAAAGCCGATGTCGTGCTTCTCCCTGGGAGGAGAGATCGACTCTTCGGACCAAACAGCTGGGCTGTTTTCACACAACTCTGATTCCTTATTATGCTTTTGATTTCACCAAGTTTGAAAAACTATTTTTGTTTACTTCAATCTTCCTAAGGTTTCAAATTTGTCCAACAATGGGATCCTCAAGCCGTATGATTCTGTTGTGTTCCCCTTTCTGCTCATTTTATTTTCTTCAAAAGAATATATGGTCGGTTGATTCAAGCTCAACATAATCTGCTGAACACCTGGTTTGAGCAAAGGGGTCAGGTGGCATGACATTTGTAATTTGGCTGGATCCAAGAGTGTTTATCTCTCCGAATGGTGAGGTTACGTCGGTCTATAATTTTCCCAATGACAGTTGTCCACTCGTTATGTTTATTTATCTTCTATATGCTGTTTCAGACACACGCATTTCAGGTGTGTTTCCAGGCGGTACAGGGAGGCAAAAAAGGTTTGTACATAATAGGAAGAGCTAATCTTCATGGAATACAAAAAATAAGGGAAAAAAGGAAGAAAAAGTATTCTTCAGATACCTGATCACGTAAAAAAACAAACATGAAATGGTTATGTTTCAATGGTTATACAGGTCTCAGAATTTTTTGAAGACTATCATGTAAAGCAAATTGTTTAGTTGATATCTTCTACAGCGTAAAAGAAAAATAACTTAATAGATCAATTGGAAAGAAGACCTATGAAAGGTACAAACATTGATGGGAATACATGGCATAACACTGCAAGCAGGTTTCTTGCCAACATGACTATTCTAACCTGGTTAACATAAATTGCTCTCTGGATGGCACGTGGCACAACCAAGATCTCAACCTAATGCGTCCTGAATGAAAAGTCTTTAAGAGTAAATAACGCGCATAAAGACGTGAAGAGGATCCCTTGGTCAGGCGCAACATAGCCTAACTAGGCCCACAGTCAGAATTATGTTTCTTGTTCAAAAGGAGTTATAAAGTATAGGTGGATATTAATCATATTATATGGTACAGCTTCTCTCTGGCTACAGATGCAAAACCTTGCAGCAGTGCCAGGATCAGTGTATACTGTACTAGTCTGAGATGGAGTTATCCCACCCTCTGACTCCAGTGCTCACACTCTTATCAGTGTGTTTGTTGTGTTTACACGATGCGATGCTTTTACGCGTCGGATTTTCATCTTCAATTAAAACTGATACACGAACCTATTTAGTATTGAAAATATAACAGTAAATTCTTTAATTATGTGATAACTTCAGGTAAAAGATAGAAAACCATAATAACCAAGGAAGCTGGCCGGTATCAACTTTACTAAATCGAAACGGAGGACAAGATTTTGGAATTGAATGTAGGCAGCTGGATTCTTGCAGCCGTCTCTCATGTGGCCTGAAAGATAGCCTTATACAACTCTATGATAAACAAGAGAAAAGCCATGGAACGTTAGGATATGCTTTCATGTGTTAATGCTTATTCTGTTACGGAATCTGGATAAGGCATAGAAATTTTGTAATGCACTTTGCTTTGGAAAAAATTATCTTGGAAACTTTGAAAGTTTTTTTTTAATAAATAACAAAATAAAATAAGAGTTGTTCCTAATTCACAACATGTGAACAATAGGCTATAAACACATATGCAATGCGAAAACTTTTGTTTACAAGTTTACAGTGTGGTTATGGAAAGCATCAAGTGGAAGCATATGAAAGTCATTTACACATCGGGCGCTCTCCTACTGTAAGTGCATGTAGATTCTCTCCTGGAGAATATCCTGACGCCACGTTTACGACACAGGTGATACCAAGGATAAAACCAACTTACAGCCCATCTTGAGCGGGTACTGACCACCCCAGGGGACCATCTTTGGGACGTGACAATTCAGACGGTCCCCTACACATATATCACCGAGGGTAGCCGTGTTTTACTGAATGTGACCATCACTGACAGAACTCCAGCCATATCGATTCCCCCAGCTCGAGCGGGTACTGACGACCCCAGTGGACCATCCTTGGTACGTGACAATTCAGACGGTCCCCTACACATGTATCACCGAGGGTAGCCGTGTTTTACTGAATGTGACCATCACTGACAGAACTCCAGCCATATCGATTCCCTCAGCTCGAGCGGGTACCGACCACCTTAGTGGACCATCTTTGGGACGTGACAATTAAGACGGTCCCCTACACATGTATCACCGAGGGTAGCCGTGTTATAGTGAATGTGACCATCACTGGCAGAACTCCTCCAGCCCTATCTATTCCCCCAGCTCGAGCGGCGGCTGAGGTAGGATGGGCCTACGCCACACAGGGTAGTTGGTTCCCGGCCGTGTCAGAGAGTTTCTTCATCCCCTTATTATTTTATTTTGGTTTCAAATATTGCAAGTAAGGGACATTAAATGTGAAGGTCAACGGGGGCAAAAAATGTCTTTAAAAAGGCGATATGTTCGTTGAAATAATAGTAATAATAACTATTTTTTAATTTTGTTTTTAATTTTGTTTTTTTTTTAATAAAAATTCACGGAAAGTCAGTAAGGATACTTTGTGAGAAGGTGAGATTTGTTTTTATAAAATAAAATTATTCATAAACGTGGTCTCATTTTTTTTCTGTTTTCTTAGATAACAGGGAAGTAGTGGGACTGATACAACTTGCTCCTCAGAACTCCCGCCAAACAAACAACTCTCAGCGTGAATCTCTAATAAGATTAAATGGAATTTCCTATGATTGTTGGGAGTTCATTCAATGTACCAGGACATCCATTTATTTTGATGCTGGCACAGCACGCCATCTGGAAAGCCAAAACTGCTCCAATAAGGAGTTGACAGAACCAGTCGCCTCGGTATAATTCCAGTGCGAGATGTGTTAGACAAGGACACGCCATTCATCTCGGACAGCAAGAAACAGCTTATTCCAGTTTTTCAGCTTCACGCAGTCTATAAAAGCTGCCTTGCCACTCAATAGCTTTATAAGTAAGCTTTCTCAAGATTGTGCCTCAGCTGTTTGTCCCAACGAATAACCTTAAAAATTCTTCAACAATAAGAAGCAATCCTGCCACTCATGTCGAACAGTCCATCAAAAACTGCTAAGGTTTGTTATAAAAAAAAATGCCGAAGACTTCACAGCGAACAACCACAACTCGTGCACTCCTAGATCAATGCTTTGTTTTGAACATGACTGTGTTGAAGTCTTCACACACTCCACCAAAGCTGTTGTATGGCGGTGGAAGAATTGAAAAAAAGACTTTACAAGACCCAGTATGATCTAAATGAATGATTGCTGCATTACCAAACTCAACTTCTTTGTCAGGCCCCTTCATTTGGAAATCACATATCCTAGCACTACATCTTCAACTAATAATATGTACTCAAAGATTTAATACAACCGATATTTCAAAATTATCCACGCACTGCCTTATCTCATAGGCTGACGAACTGAGAAAAATGCAGTACACGTTTATTGTACTGCAAAACCAATAATAAAACGATGTCTGGTTAAGTTATAAACCCGGCTCTGGGGAATTACGAATCTGACATTGCAAAGACATGGAACTCAAGCTCGAGGTTTTGTAATTCCGGTAGTGGTTTGTTTAGAAGACCCACAAGAAAATGATCACTGATAAGTCGAGTAATGTCTCGTTACAAAGCCCAGTTGTTTAGCACTGAGAAAAGATGGCATGCCTCATTGGTTTCAATCAAGCTGAGAAAAGATGTCAGACTCTTATCATCTTCACTAAAGCAGATCTAGAGCGATATAAAAAATCATCTAAGCAAGACTCTCCTCAGACCTTCTATAGGTTCGAGACTTACATTGAATAAGGCTTGCGATGCACACGATAACACACATGTTGTTTAGAGCCAACAGCTTTGCGTTTCCAGCATTAGTTTATACCATGACCATTTGTGGCTGCCTCTTGGGGCAGGATTGGTTTATACATGACAATTTTTGGCTGCCAGTTGGGGCAGGATTAGTTTATACCATGACTAGTTGTGGCTGCCATTTGGGGCAAGATTGGTTTATAGCATAAGCAGTTGTGGCTGCCAGTTGGGGCAGGATTGTTTTATAGCATAACCAGTTGTGGCTGAATTGGTTTATAGCATAACCAGTTGTGGCTGCCAGTTGGGGCAGGAATGGTTTATACCATGATCATTTGTGGCTGCCAGTCGGGGCAGGATTAGTTTACACCATGACCATTTTTTGGCTGCCAGTTGGGGCAGGAATGGTTTATACCATGACCATTTGTGGCTGCTAGTTGGGGCAGGATTACTTTATACCATGACCATTTGTGGCTACCAGTTGGAGCAGGATTGGTTTATACCATGCCTAGTTTTGCTGCCAGTTCGGGCAGGATTGGTTTATAGCATAAACAGTTGTGGCTGCCAGTTGGGGCAGAATAAGTTAATACCATGACTAGTTGTGGCTGCCATTTGGGGACAGGATTGGTTTAGTTGTGGCTGCCAGTTGGGGCAGGATTGGTTTATACCACAACCAGTTGTGGCTGCCAGTTAGGGCAGTATTGGTATATAGCATTACCAGTTGTGGCTGCCAGTTGGGGCAGGATTGTTTTATAGCATAAACAGTTGTGGCTGCCATTTAGGGCAGTATTGGTATATAGCATCACCAGTTGTGGCTGCCATTTGGGGCAGGATTAGTTTATAGCATAACCAGTTGTGGCTGCCAGTTGGGGCAGGATTGTTTTATAGCATAACCAGTTGTGGCTGGATTGGTTTATAATATAACCACTTGTGGCTGCCAGATGGGGCAGGATTGGGTTATAGCATAACCAGTTGTGGCTGCCAGATGGGGCAGGATTGGGTTATAGCATAACCAGTTGTGGCTGCCAGATGGGGCAGGATTGGTTTATAGCATAACCAGTTGTGGCTGCCTTTTGGGGCTGACGCAGTTTGGTTTAATTTTTTAAGGTTACGCGAGTGTCACTTTTTTGCAGGCGACAACTCATGCCAAAACTGGTTATCATTTCTATGGTAAATTAAAGTGTTATATCTCAAGCAGAGAACATGTGTACGATTGTCAGGGACATACAACTATTGAGAAGCAGTTCAAAAACTCCAATTATCACCCTAACTCAGGCCACGCTATAGTTATTGGAACACGGAATAGTCAGTTCGTGTCCCAACCTTGCAGATCTCTAGACGACAGTCTACTCACCCCTGCCACCCATTTTTATCTTGTCACGGAAAAAGATGCTACACTTTGTTATTTTTTTTTTCATTTCGCGGATTTCATTATTCTATTTACTATTAGAGTTGTTTGAGAGAAAGGCAAGGGAATGAAAATTGAATTTGTGAGTCAACCAAACTCTTTTTCTCGATGTTTTTTGTTAAAGACAGGAACTTCGCGTATAAAAAACGCACATGATGGTTGATGAGAAAATGGAGTGTAATAAAATAATTTGAAAAAAAAAAAGATGCCCTACCAGTCAGTAATCGCCTTGTCTTTCTAATTTAAAGAAGAGCAGGTAATTTGTTCAATAATCGCGTTATGACACGATAAACCAAGGCCTGTCTTTTTATGAGGCACCCAGTAAGTTGAAGAAAGAAAATATTCCGTGTCATCATTGGACACTTGAAAAAAAAAAGTTTCATAAAACTGTGGAAGACCTAAATGTGCTCTATCTCTTTTCTTTTCAAAATTATAAAAGAGACTTGTCGGTGAAAGCGAGGATGCAAAATGAAAACATTGGCCTGTTGAGCTCACTTAGTGAGTTTCAAGGCTTCCTAAAACACAGGCCAAGTCACTGAAATGAATAAACATTTGCACTTAATGTTAAGGCGCCCATGCAAGATCATTTTTATTGCGCAATTTTATTGTCAACACCGATAATGACAAGTAAATAGACCGCGTATGAGCGATATCGACGGCTTGCGCAAAATCTGTTTGATATTTTAATGCGCAATACTCAATGCAATTGCGCAAGTCTTCAATTTAATTGACCGTATTTGTCGACCGTCAATTCAACTGTGCAATAATCATTTTTCTTCCAGATTTCGTAACGGCATCATGCATGGGGTGTCTGAGAAAGAAGAAGACAGGGCATTTCATTGGCGTGCAAAGAGGTTTATAAAAGTTTACAGCCCTTTGGAAAGTTAAATGTGACGTTTACTTATATATATATACATATTATCGATTTTTGTGGCAAGAAAAATTGCTACAGCGATTGCTGCCTCAAAATATTGTCAGTTATATTGAGCCGTGTGTGGGCAACCTAAAAACTGACAATAATATTGCTCAACCAGTATATTGCAACATAACTGATCGTGTATGGGCCGCTTAAATAGAGTGAGCCATCATCTTTGACAGAGGTAGGACAGTTCGTTATTTTTGTTGTGAAGGCCTGTAGACTGCATTAGAAGTGCGTTCTGGGTACAATTTTGTCCTAACTATGCCCAACAGTTAAAATAAATAAATCACTACAACTCAACCGTGCAAAATTGGCCTGTAGTTTAGAAGCCTCGGTGAGTTCGAATCACAGATTGGGCTTATTGCACCTACTTTTTTTAATATAGAAATTCTATAATCAGAAAAAAATCATAATCCAGAAATTCAGAGGACCTTGAATATTGACGACATTTGCTGGTCTGAATGAAAAACTTTGTTTAGGAAAGAGCCAGTTTAGTTTTAGAGAATCGCCCAAAGCGTGTGAGCTTTAGCGTGCAGCGTACACGAGGGCAGGGAACACATGAAAATTGTGGAAAATGGAGAGGTGAAAAATACTAATAAACTAGTTGTAGTGGTGTACCTTGACCGATTACTCTACTCTCATATGTAGGGTTAAACAATTCATCTATTGATGTAATCGAATCTTCATAATCCCTGGACCTACAATCTTTCTGATGGGTAATACCAATACCATGCGATTGTACTCCAGACAATGAGAGCAATATTGATAATCTCTTAGATAATGTGATACTACCTATAACATATAAGTCGTTTATCACTTAAGTCATACAATGACTTCGCGACTATCGGCAAGCCTACTCCGAATATCCAGACATATCGGTAAAAGCTCAAAGCCCGTGTAAAAAAAGAATGAAAACATTTTTCAGCCTTGGCAATTATTCTGTGGCTTTAGCATGATGATAATGATAGTGATGTTGATGACAATGATGATAATGGTGGTGAAAATAATAATAATAACAATAATAATAATAATAATAATAATAAGAAGAAGAAGAAGAAGAAGAAGAAGAAGAAGAAGAAGAAGAAGAAGAAGAAGAAGAAGAAGAAGAAGAAGAAGAAGAAGAAGAAGAAGGAGAAGCAACAGCAGCAGCAGCAACAACAACAACAATAAAACCACGATGATGACGAGGGTATAAAAAAATAAATTTGATAGCGGACCGCATAATTCTTGATGAGCGAGATAAATTGTATTCGACTACATGTAATTTCTAACGAGCAGGAGTTTTAACTCCCTGATTCGTCCAGCTGATATCAACTCACTGGTCATGACCTCTGAACCCGTGCCTCTCAAGACAGCAGCACGTATCCCCAAGTTGAATCAGTAAGCACACTCGCCGTCAACCCGAGCGGCCTGCTAGATCTAGTTTGGATCCTAACCAGCCATGGCTCGCCTGAGAGAAACTGCTGAGCGCAAGGTCCACCCTAGTCAAACTTCAAGAGAGTCTAGATCTACACTGGGTGATAAATGTGCTGCTCTTTTTTAGCTCTGCTGTCTCTCCAAACCGGGAGAAGTGCAGTTTACAGGAGATTTGTTAGAAGGATGGACAAAACTAAGAGAAGTGAGTTTTGTTTGTCTGTCTTTAATTGTAATATGAACTGTTCGGGTCGTTTTGTGTCTATTCAGAAACTGATCATAGTTTTCGAATGAGGAATTTAAAAAATAATTTGTTTGCGATTGTTACTCAAAGTTAAAGATTTATTTAAAAATTCAAAGTAATTTGATTTTTATAGGACTAAATTATTCTTAAGGTAGTTTAAGAGCCTGTAGCTCAGGTCATTTTGTTAAACCATGGAAGCTTTTAAACATAATTTTTCTGACGCTAGATTTTCAATGAATGTGATGAGCGTCACATGAATGTGAGAGGGCAAAACGCTGTCTCGATCTATCGGGCTTACATATAACAGTGGTGCAACATTCCCAATCTACCTGTATAGTTTGTCACTTGAAGTGAGGGTATTATTGCAGTTATCGGCCCAACTGACCCTAAGCTTGAAAATTCGTATTTTCATTAATGAATTTGATATGCTGAACATGAATATGGTTTTATTCGTCGCAAATTCTTTTCACGGTATAAGCTTTTTGTGTTGCTCTAAAATCCCATTAAACAAGATTCGAATTCGAGAAACATTTAGTTGTGAAGCTTAGCCTGAGTTGAGCCGATATTTGCAAATTTACCGAAGATAGTTGATAGAGATCTTATTCAACATGATTTACTGGGATTTTAAACGCAAGATTAACAGGCGACTGAGTCACCAAATTGCTAAAAGTGTATGCCCATAAGATAGATTTATTTAGCATTACTTAAAACTGTACAACAAGATTAGACCGATGGTTGCCTTCCATGGTCTGAGCAATCCAAATGAAACACTTCGATCTTTTACTTTGAAAGAAAAATAACCACTGCTTTAGAGTATAACTGGACTTAATATATTCCGTCCTTTCTATTTTTTTCTGCTTATATTGTTTTGCAATATTCTTTTCCTATTATCCTAAGATGAAAGTGGTATTTCAGCCCATGCTGAATTCGTGGATACGTTTCTTCTATTTAGAGCTCGTATAAGTCGAGCGTGAAATTAAAATTCCAAAGCTGACAATGCTACCAGTGACTGAAATCCACATGACCTCCATATATGCTCGCCCCTTCTATGAAGGAACAGAAAGAAGAGAATGTTGGAGCTGTTTATAGTAAAACTTGTGTCTAATGACGAGACGTATTGAGAAATGTTCTCGATTGCCAACATAAGATGAGCCGAAGCTGGCCCCACTTAAATGATTACAAGTTTATTTTTGTGGCGTGGAAGCTTTTTTTACCTCTGCTAGTCTAGATTTTCTAGTTATTAACAATTCAATAGTTTTCATCGCATTTTAAAAGCAACTGTTTTGTAAAGTTTAAATTTAAAACTTGTATTGGAAAGAGTTCCTTTCAGGTACGAATTTACACACCAAAGAGGGCTTCGTTGACCGGAAACACGCTATAGGGTTGCTACTATGTAAAAAACCGTCCGTGCCTAAAAGGTACTCTTTCCCTTGCATTGGGTATAAACTTGAGTGGCTTATCTGTCTCCTTTCAGACCCACGGCTGGACAGCGAGTATCTCGGCAAGAAAAGCAAGTCACCAAAGCAAGCCGTCAGATCTTTTCGCGGCCGAGCTCGCAGCAGCAAAACCATGAAGAAGCTGTTTGGCCTGTTCCACACCAAACGGTCACATACCACAAAGGTTACTAGCCTTGAAGAAAACTTTGAGTTCCCGAATGTCAAGAATTGGGACGCTTCCAATCAACAAAGGGATGCCATTAGACGCGAAACTGAGGAAGCGAGACGTGGAAAGGTAAGGGAGCTAATTCAGACAAATGTGCTCGACTCTTCACCCAGCGCAGTTGTTCCTCCTTTCCTGACACCTCCAAGGAGAAAGTTGACCAGTCAGTATGGCCACAGCGAGACAGGTCAATCCCAGTCATGGTCCCATTTCAGCCGTGACTTGCTGCTGCTGGATGCCGTCTCGAGCCAAGCTTCCGAGGCTGGTCTGCTCAGAGGCAGCGCCTCTATGGAAACGTCGAAACTAGGAGGGAATAACGACGGAGACCAAAACGTTTTTCTTGATGGAAGTTATTTTGAAGACGATTACTGGCTGTCTTATGATGAATTATGCGACGATGTTGGTTGGAATGACGTACCGCTGTTCTCAACACCATACAAGCCGGGCCCCCTTTACCGCTCCACCCAGAGGGTTCACATGGGAGTGGCTTCCCTTAGATCAAGCAGAAGACACAAATCTCTGCAGTTGGAAAACACTAGTAGAACAGACGGGTTTTTAGATCGAAATCCATCCCGCAGAGCAGTCAAGCGCAAGCACTCTTCCCTGCCTGATGATCTTGACAAGATCAGTCTGGAGTCCCCACCCGTGTCACCCCTTGGGTACATTCCAGCACTGGAAACACATGAAGTAGAGGTAGAACTCAGCCCAGGTGGAAGACAAGCTCTTTCAGATGAGGAAATTAAACAGCTTTCACCTCTTTATCCCTCGCTAGCTTTGAACTTGGCTTTTGATAACACTGTGGATGATTCCACAATTATTTCTGAGGATGCAACAGATTTCTCCTTTGATAAAATATTAAAAACTGATCCGAAAAACGTATCGAAGGGGGAGACAGCACTTGAAATGCCACGGTATAGATTAAAGAAACCTAAAGATCTGAAGATTTTCCCACAGAGCTACCAAACAAATGAAATGCCTGATAAAAGTGTGTCACCCATCATACACGAGACATTTAATTCAACTACCAAAGCCCCGGAGGAGAAAATTGGTAAGCTCACAATCATGGAAGCTAACACCTGCTGCAAACAGGAAAGAAGCCGAAAAGTCCAGGCTGAATCTGTAGGATTTGAATCTTTGGCAAGTCACATCACTGGAGCAGGAGATAGCGCACCAGGAAGGTCTCAGTGTGGACGACTTAGAAGTATCGAGTCTGGTTACGGTAGCTCTAGCAAAACTCCATCGCTGAAAACGAATTCGCCACCTGACACAGGTCGAAACTTCTTCACACCGCATCATTTCCCAATCCGAGAGAACTGCTCCCCGAATTCTTCTGATTTTTTTACGCCACTTGCATCTCTAGATGCGAGAGACCTAGCAAGAGTGAATCGTGACCAAGAAGACTCATTGTTCCTAGAAGTGGATGACGGAGGTTCAACCAAGAACCACCTAGAGCACACCGCTGAACCCGGGCTATTCAGCAGATTTCAGTGTGTTCTCAGCTCTTTGGACGAGCTTCCTGCGATAAATTCCCGCACCGAGGCTCAACAGAGACGGGAATCGATGGAACTTGAGCAGACAGGAGATAAGTCTCCAGTAAAAAGATCTTTAAAATTTTCGGACGACAACCTGGATTCTACAGAAACTTCACCAGGGCTGAAGAAACTAGAGGATATGTCGAATTCGGATGAAAACACGAGACAAGCGTCTGTTAAACAAGATATCTTTATGCCTTACCTCTCTGACGTTTGTGACGAGAACAATAACTGCATTCAATTTGACGCGAACGCGCTTTTCCAGAGACTATCTGTGATGAGCGAAGAATCCTTATCAGCCTCGGTTATCATTCCAATGCCGATTTCATCTAGTTCACCCATGCAGAAAATAGAAGTAAGAGAAAAAAATGACAAGAAGCCAGAACAAAGTAAGTCTCCATCTGGCGGTACGGATAGTGCATCACTAATTATTGGTACAAAGCAATCATCTTCAACAGACACCAGCCCTGAGCCAAAGCCTGCTAAAATTACACGTATCGCTCAGAGAACCAAAAGGAACATGAGAAAATCCATGACCACTGACAAAATGCTTCCTCAAGGAATGGACATTAATAACAATCCGGTCAATTTAAGTTGGTCAAAGATTCGGAGGCCTTTAGGTGCGCGTGAAGCTAGCAGTAGTGAAGATAGTGATGACGAATGCAAGGCGAGGACTAGCCACACCCGCACTGACTACATATTGATCAGACGAGTGGCTGAGAAAATCCTTAGTCGCATCCCAGAGGAATGCTCTCAGAGAGACAATCTGAATACGGTGCGTGTGATGGGATTTCTGCACCAATACTACAACCGCGAAGTCGCATTATTGTCCAAAAAGTCACTCTCCACAGTGAATACTACACACGCAAGAAATGGTGCGAAGAGTCGGAATGGAAAATACAAGAAATCGGTCATTCCTGCAAGAAATTTAATAGAATTGAAGGAAATCTACGAGCATATGCTTGAAAACTTGTCTCTCTGGCGTCTCACAGTCTCCAACTGCATTGGGGTTTTATTGGCCGCTCTGCTGGCCGACCGGAAGGACGTTGTGGACGAGAGTTGTGACTTTGCTTTTCGAAATATCCGCCTCCTGGGCAAAAGTAGTGAATTGTTTTACGCCAGCCCACCAGAGGTCGTGTTGATGCTGCTGAGTAACAAGCACTCGAAGGTCATTGGCTTCCACGGGTTTCCGATAAGATACGAGAACGCTGAGCGAGAAATCCTATTGACAGCACATCTCTACTGTCGAAGACGCCGAACCGGAAACCGGGAGACTGACAGAAAACTTCGTGACATGATCATCTCGGCCGCAGATCCAGAAGTTTGGGACAAGCAAAGGCGATTTCACTTGTGGAAAAAACATCCAAAGTCCGAACATAAAGAGGATGACGTTAAAGACCCAATCTTAGGTCGGAAGCATTGTCGGGTGCGTTACGATATCGCCTTTCACCAGTCTGAGATTTTCGCTAAAATAGATGAAGAAAGTCTCGGAGCTCAGCTTGTTCCTGATGTTGTGTTTAGTACATTGAAGACAGACGAGATATCTGGGGTAAACTTGAGAAATAGGAAGAGCCAAATTGTGCAACACTCTGGAGGTTTGAGCTTACAACTTGATGGGCTCAATAGAATGTCATGCATGGCGAACGAACAAGGCATATTGGACACATGCACTGACGGACATTCTCTACATCACCTCTGGTTCTCTTTCCGGCGCAGAAACGGTATCCCATACATGACGGGTCTCCAGCTTTGCTACATTTTTAATGGTCAAATGCAAAGAATCGCAATCGGAGATTTTAATTTAAAAACATGCGTGGAAAAAAATGATCCAAACAGAGGCCTATCCAGAGCAAAAGACCCTGCAACACCTGGACTTGACGAGCCCGCATCAAGAGGTATTAAAATTAACACTTGTTGTTCACCGAAGAAATCTTTCATGGGATGCCCGCTTCATCCACAAACCACAACGAATACTCGTGGACCATTCTGTGATGAGATGCTTGGCTCCGCAGATCGTGCAGACGATCCAAGACCACTTCGGACGGTTCTCAAACTCGACATTGGCGAGCACATAGTCTGTGTGCGAGTGCAAACCAGTTCTGGTAAGTTTTGTCCGCTTACCTTTAGATTTAAGAACCGTTTGTCGAGGATGAACTACCAATTTTAATGAACCAATACTTTTTTTTAAGTGTCTATAGTAAAAGTATAACATTGTCTATTTCTTGATACAACGTATGCATATTATTGCGCCTTCACTTACATTTTGGTACATTTTATGTGGGGAAACGTGATTTTTTTTTTTAAGTGTTGAAAGTTTTGTAATTATATCTAAATTTAGAATTTCTAGATTATATTCATAATGGCCTTTTTTATTATTTTTTTTTACTCTGTACTAAAGCAGTTTGAGTACGAGTATAAAGAAAAAAAATTAAAATCTTATTTTCAGACTGAAAATTTATCATGAAAGTGATAAAAAGTTACACTGTAACTGTACTTGATATTGATAAGGAATGAAAAGATGCACACGGATCATGTTCAGTAATAAAACCCGCTCGTGTCCTCAGCACTGCACAACATTGAGTTCGTCACCAACCAAGGACGGCGGGTTAAGGCTCATGAGTTCGGCACAGCCAGCTTACCGTGGGTCAGTGTTCCATTCCCTCCGCTGGTGAGAAGCTCCCTCGCTTTAGGTCACTGTGACATCGCCTGGTGCCTGCAGGCGATCAGCGCAGAAGCGATGACCTCTGACTCCCCAGCTGGTGACGTCTTTTTGAGCAACGTCAACTTTGTGTGGGCTTACGTGATCGCAGAGGCCACAGAACGGCGTCACGACTACATGTAGTCCTCACTTACTGGTTTCTTGAAATATTTTTACTTTAACTGTATTTAAACTTAAGGTTCTCGATGTAAGATATTTTTTATAACTTGTCAGGACGAAACAAGCTCATACTGGTTAGATATATTTTTAAAGCTGATAAAATTCTCTCTGTAGCCATTCTCTTTATTTTTTTATGCCGGAGCTGAGGCATTACCTGGTCTTCAAACAGGCTTGAGCCTTAATCTGAACCGGACCTAGAATAGGTAGGACTGTTTGCTCACCACGTAAACTTTCAGCTTCTTGTAATAAGTTTTTCGCCTTGGTTTATAATTGCTTTTCGAATGAACTTTTTTTTAACTCAATAAAAATAACGGAAAATTCGAATAAGACAGGAATTCTAAGATTCGATTAACCTTTTGGGCTTGTTCCGTCTATAATTTTAAGATTCTGAAAATGGCACACTGCAACGAAGCTTATGTTGTAAATATTAATTTTATGTGACATTCTTGTCTGCGCACTCAGCCGCTGTGCGATTTTTTAAATTTTAACTTAATGTGTACAGATATCAAGATGTTAGTTGTACTAATGCAGGAAAACTATGTAAATGTTTTAAAAGCTTTTATGCCTTGAATTAACGTTAGCTTATCGGATTCACTTGCAAAACATTTGTGTGTATTTTAACTATGATAGTAACATTCTCTTAATGCTCTGTTTATTTAAAACTTGGTTATCATTCGTGGAACTGAAACTTGTTTTATTAATTTGAAGACTATAGTATGAGCCTTCCCTCTCTTTCTAGAACTCATTTAAAGAGCTATAATATAGCATGAATTACTTAACTTGATTATATGGAAATTCAACCAGGTGTTTTTAAAAGATGAAAGCCATGCCGGGTTTCAAAATTGCATTATACCAGTGCGTACATTGCCACTTGCCGTTCACTACCTGTTTTGTATGGTCAAAGCAATCTCATTTATAAATGTTTTTCTTCCGCCTAATATCAGACATGATTTTACATTCAAATTTATCAAAGCCAAGACAGAAGTCTTTTTCGCCCGATGACGGCACTGCTATACACCATTCCATTAAAGCAATACCAATATCTGAATTTCTTTTTCCCCCGTCAAAAATGATTTTGCACCTAGATTTTCTGAAAGCAATGTCAACATTTAAAGGCAAGTCTTTTTCCCCCTATGTCAGCATTGCGGTTACACCCATATTTTCTTAAAGCAATGTCAACATTTAAAGACAAGTCTTTTTCCCCCAATGTCAGTAATGCTTTTACACCCATATTTTCTCAAAGCAACGCCAACATTTAAAGGCATGTCTTTACCCCTAAGTGTCGACAATGCTTTTAAAAGAAAGTTTAGGTCAAAGCAATGCCAACATTTAAAGGCATGTCTTTCCCCCCCAAATGTCGACAATGCTTTTAAAAGAAAGTTTTGGTCAAAGCAATGCCAACATTTAAAGGCATGTCTTTTCCCCCCAAGTGTCGACAATGCTTTTAAAAGAAAGTTATGATCAATGCAATGCCAACATTTAAAGGCATGTCTTTTCCCCCAAGTGTCGACAATGCTTTCAAAAGAAAGTCTTGGACAAAGCACTGCCAACATTTTGAAGTCTCATTCAAATTCTGGTTTTAAAGTTAAATCGAAGATAAAAAATTCTGATTGTTGCTGAGCAATGTAAGTTGATCCATACATCACAGGCATCTACTTTTGCTATTTTTGTTCACCCAAAACTACCTTTTCTGCCCCTTTTCTGTTATAGTTTTCTCATTTAAGAACTTGCAGAATAATCATGGATCATAATTGTACAAATATTATCGGATGTTTCGCTTTTATAAGTACCATAATTTTTACTCTTACATGCAAGTATGATTACGCTCTTTTACAATGCTGTACTACTTTTTAATTACTTTTCAACATCTTTGTCTCTAAAATGAAAACATAAGGAAATATTTTAACATTGGTTTTTTCATTCTTGTTTCATAACTATCAATGAACGAGTCTGCCGCCCATCTCCTTTGTGTCTCTTAATTTTTATCTATTTCTCTGAGAATAACAATGGGCTTCATTTTAGCTTTTAATGTCATGATACAAAGATTTATCGTATTGTTTTGAGATACATTTTAAACTGTTGTTTTAACGGAGTTTTCTGAACAAAGAGATTAATAAAAGGTATTGGATAAATTTTGACTTTCACTTGTTTAATAATTTTTTATTCCTGTACAGTCAATGAGTTTGACGTTTATATTCTCCATGGCGTTTGCGGGAAACGGGCCTATATATATTTTCGTAACAATTTCCTTACACAATTGCCATTATTTGAAGATCTAATGCTGAAGAACAAATCGAGTTTACCTACCAAAAACCTAGCTTTATCAGTCATAACTTTGCTAATAATAGAGCACTGTACTGTTCAACGTTCAAGACAGTCCATAAAATGGCCACGGATAAAAAATTCAAATTAAACAGTTCTTTATAATCTAACAGTACACAGAAACGTATTGTTTATCTAAGAAATACATCATCGCATAAAAATGGCTCTTAATTGAAGATGCTAATGTTTTTATTATTGAACTCATTTACTGAAGTCAATCGAGTCGTTGTTGTTGATCTAGGGTTGATTTAACAATTATAAGCACCTAAAGAATACTAAAATTTCTTATTTTACACTTTTTTTTCTTCATTTTTCTATGCTACACGTCTAGCCATTTAAATTCTTTTAAGATTTAATTACTGTCTAACATTTGAGTACTTTAAAATTGTGTGTAAATGTTACTCGGATACACGAGTTTATGATAAAAAGCGTTAATGTAAAATCTAGACCTTTTATGTTTTTTTGTAACCTGAGGACCGTGGGAGGTGCTGCTAGCCAGTTAACTGGGAATCCCCGAGCTAGCCAAACGTGAATTTCTTCCTAGATGCTATCGCTACTGGACTTCCTTGTGTTACCTTCTTCTATGAGATTACTAGCCCTTAGCTGTTGACGTGAATGTTGTGCCATTTAACAATTTGTTGTTTTTTTTAGCTCTGGAAATATTTTTTTTTCGTTGACATTTACTATTAGCCACTGTTATTTATTGCTGCACAATCAGTCTTTACCAGTTTTAACCGCTAACTAAAGTAAGCTTGATTCGATTCAGTGCAGAATACATTACAATCACTTTCATTTAGAGCAGTTTAATGGCGTGCGGAAACCAACAAACAGAGCAAGTTGATGATGTAGCAGAAACCAACAAACAGAGCAAGTTGATAATGTGGCAGAAACCAACAAACCAGCGTAAGTTGATGATGTGGTCGAACCAAACAAACCAGCGTAGTTGATGACACGGCGGAAACCAAGAGACTAGAGTACGTGATGATGTGGTAGAAACCAACAAACCAGAGCAGACTGATGATTTGGCAGAAACCAACAAACCAGCGTAGGTTGATGATGTGGTAGAAACCAACAAACCAGAGCAGACTGATGATTTGGCAGAAACCAACAAACCAGCGTAGGTTGATGATGTGGTAGAAACCAACAAACAGCGTAGGTTGATGATTTGGCAGAAAACAACAAACTAGCGTAGGTTGATGATGTGGTGGAAATCAACAAACCAGAGCAGTTAATGACGAGGCAGAAACCATCAAACCCTCATCGATTTTGTGACAACTAAACAACCAGGGCAGAATGCTGACCGATAGACAAAGGAACGATTTTAGAACTACAAAAAAGTGCATGACGTCACTTAGAGAGAAACCTAGGATTCCTCGAAATTCATCACCGTGGGATAAAATATCTGACTCTCTAGATAGAGTGTGCAGTTTTCAAGACTACAATGTTTTTTGGCAGAGCAATAGCTGTCGAAAATCATACTAAGGATTGCCTAACGAAATTTACAGAGGACGCAAATATCCCCCCATAAATCCAGTGGAGGCTAATGATGGCTTGAAATCAGCGAGAGAATTGAGTGGACACAGAGACTATCACCGAGAAACAAGCGGACTGCAACAGCTCCACTAAGGATCATAATTAAAAAAATATGGTCTCAAAGTCCAGCCAAGATGTAGCGAGCGCTAATCCTGACAGCCAAGTCTCTAGCAGTGACATTGATTGAGCAAAACTTACCGAGATAAGCGGGGACCTGCCACCATTGCGTGAATCAAATGAAGAAAAAATAGAATGAATTTTCGAACATTGTCTCACAATGTCTTAATGTCGGTTGAGAAAAGCATATCGAAAGGATTCTAGATCCATAAATCATGATGTTTTTAATAACTATGCACTTTTTAGTTTAGAAAAGTAATTTGTAAATTATTTACTTTCCATCTGTCAGAAATATGACAAAATAAATGTGAAAAACCCTTAAAATATTGTTTAAAGCAATGAAACTGTCAAGTAAAGATATTGTCTCAGCAGTACAAAAACAGTTTTAAACACGGTATTTAGACACCTCTCCATAGAGAAAGAATGGTGGGGTTTTAGTGGATTTTTGTTTCTCTGTTTTGAATAAATTTTACCATTAATTAAAAACTGAAATTTTACTGCGTACCATTTTGGTATCAAGTGGGCGGGGATTAAAATCCTGGAACCTATATTTTATAGAGCAAAGGTAATTCAGACGTCCTCAGAGAAAACTTCTCAATTGACGTCGCATTTACCTAAGTTCACATTCTACACAGGACTGTGTTGTTAACCTCTAGCCAAGGGTGATGGTCCAAAACTGGTGCATTTTATCTGCTTCTCTCACTCGAGAAATATTTTGAGATTTTTTTTTTAACAATTTCACTACATTTATTTACAATTAAGAGACTGATTAACATCGAGCATACCTTCATTGCTTGCTATTTATCTAATGATATAAACACATAATACAATCTCTCTTCACTTATTTAGGAAAATTGCCACAAAAGCTTTTAACCCGGGTCTCAACCATGCCCATTGCGTATCTATAATATCATGCCTAGCAAGTGGTTTAGAAGCTTTATAAGATTCCTAGGATACCGTAGTCTGTTCTCTTGACAGACATCTAGATCTACCGTACTTATGAAAACTTTCCTTCCAGCGCCTCCTTAAAACATGAAAAAATAATTTTAAAAAAAAATAAGAAAGCAATAAAAGCGTCCAGTGCACAGCCTATTTTACCGAAGTCCATCTTGTGAATCTGACCAACGCTCGCGGGTGGCTTTCCCTGAACAGTGACCACATCGAATTACTGGGAATGAAATTGTCCCGCCTCCGAATTGAAAGTAACACATCAGTCACCTGCCAATCAGCTCAGCATCTTCAAATTGAATGAAAAGTTTACCGTGATAACCTTGCTTTAGTTGCATCCTTACATTGCAAGGCGCACCACAGCTGGTCAAGAGATTTTGCGGACGTCCGAGAACACAGTGACGTCATTGGAAGGCGCGAGCCCTGGCCCTAGTTTGTCACTGATAGGAGCCTCTGTCATCAAGCTAGCTTTCGCTTTTTTTGTCTTTTTTTTTTGTTTTAGAACTAGAACAGACTGATTAGCAGTTGATATTTTTTTTCTTTAATTTTTTTTTGGTCTTGTCTGAAAAGTTATACTACGCAGGTACTCGTATTAATTAAACTTTCTTCTGAAAATGATGGAAGAGATAAAATGCGAGGCGATGTCCATTTTTCAAAGACGTGTCGCATCAAACCGATCAAGTACTTCTAAACAAAAAGTAAAGAGAACTGCACAATTTTTATTATTTTTTTTTTATTTTGGAATCGTATCGTTCGGTTTTTTTTCCCTCCCCCCCCCTCCCCTTTTTCTCAAAAATTTTATTTTTTTTTTTTTCTTAACTTCGGTCCGCCTTTGTGTCTGTCTCTCTCTCCATATCTTTCTCCATCTCTCTTTCTCTATTTCTCTCTCTCTCTCTCTCTCTCTCTCTCTCTCTCTCTCTCTCTCTCTCTCTCTCTTTATCTCTTTTTCTCTCTCTCTCTTTCTGTCTTTCTTTCTCTTTCTGTCTGTCTGTCTCTGTCTCTCTCTTTCTGTCTTTATATCTTTCTCTCTCTCTCTTTCTGTCTTTCTTTCTCTTTTTGTCTTTATATCTTTCTCTCTCTCTTTCTGTCTTTCTTTCTCTTTCTGTCTGTCTGTCTGTCTGTCTTTCTCTCTCTCTCTCTCTCTCTCTCTCTCTCTCTCTCTCTCTCTCTCTCTCTCTCTCTCTCTCTCTCTCTCTCTCTCTCTCTCTCTCTTTCTGTCTTTCTCTCTCTCTCTCCTCTCTTTTTGTCTTTCTCTATCACTCTCTCTTTCCCCCCCCCCTCTCTCTCTCTCTCTCTCTCTCTCTCTCTCTCTCTCTCTCTCTCTCTCTCTCTCTCTCTCTCTCTCTCTCTCTCTCTCTCTCTCTCTCTCTCCCTCTTTCTCTCTCTCGCGGGCGCGCACGTTCTCTGTCTCTGTTTCATTGTATAATTTTTTTTTATGTATTTTTCTCTATTTTTTCTCCCCTACCCCTCTCCTTCTCTCCCTTTCACACTCAATTTATTCTTTCGTATACCCACAGATCTCTACCTATCATTAATTTATTCTCTCTCTCTCTCTCAAAATAAACAAAAAATTCAGCTTCAGCTTTATTGCAACCCATTCATGTAGCACAGGGATATGGCTGAAAGATAAAATGTACCAAAAACTCAATCCAACAAACAAGGCGACTGATTAATAGATACAGCAAAGGTATATTGAGCAAGAGGGCTGTGTGCAGGGAGGGGGGGGGGGAAGGAGATAGACAAACATACAGTGAAAAAAGGCATATGGGTAGACAGACAGAGACATTCACAAAAACACCGGCAGAATTGAAGTATTTAGGGCAACATTATATAAAAAAATTCCCTTTACATGCAATATTTTTTAAATCCCTAACCTTTGTAACACATACAGATATTGAGCTGTTAAGGGTTGTAGGAAGTTAACTGAAAAAGATCAATTCAATATTTCTTTGCCTGTATCGGACTTTTTACCTTATTTCTTGGGATCAATCTTATTTTACTCAATTGTTTGATCCCTATGCAAAGCTCAAAGAGAAGTTTTGATACCAGTAGTCCTATATTCCCTTATGTCTTATCAGTCTGACAGGGTGCAGAGAATGGCTGAAATAAACAGATCTAGTTTTGATTGTTCTGTATTCCCTTATGTCTTATCAGTCTGACAGGGTGCAGAGAATGGCTGGAATAAACAGATCTAGTTTTGATTGTTCTGTATTCCCTTATGTCTTATCAGTCTGCCAGGGTGCAGAGAATGGCTGGAATAAACAGATCTAGTTTTGATTGTTCTGTATTCCCTTATGTCTTATCAGTCTGCCAGGGTGCAGAGAATGGCTGAAATAAACAGATCTAGTTTTGATTGTTCTGTATTCCCTTATGTCTTATCAGTCTGCCAGGGTGCAGAGAATGGCTGGAATAAACAGATCTAGTTTTGATTGTTCTGTATTCCCTTATGTCTTATCAGTCTGACAGGGTGCAGAGAATGGCTGGAATAAACAGATCTAGTTTTGATTGTTCTGTATTCCCTTATATCTTAGCAGTCTGACGTGGTACAGGGAATGGCTGGAATAAACAGATCTAGTTTTGATAGTTCTGTATTCCTTTATATCTTAGCAGTCTGGCAGGGTACAGTGAATGGCTGGAAAAAAACAGATTTAGTTTTTATACTTCTGTATTCCCATATATCTTAGCAGTCTGACAGGGTACAGGGACTGGCTGGAATAGACAGATCTTAAAGTTTTGCCATCGACAGCCGTTTGAATGCACTGTGCAAGTGGAACAAAACCTTGGAACTCAACGATACCGACAACGAGTCCTAAGGACCGTGTGCAAAGAACCGAAACGATCGGTGAAACTTCTTTCCTTAGTGTAATTAAAAAAAATATTAGAAGAAATGCAATTGACCCATGTGTTATAATATATATTATACTAATGCTTACTATATTAAAACTTAACATCTAAAAAAATATGTCACAATTTGAAATAGTTATAGCTTTAAAGTTTAAAAGGAAGAAAACCTTGAAACAGACTTGTAAGTATTTTAATAGTGACAGGCAATTTAATTGAAGTTACCTTTCTTTTTTTCTTCATCTTCATTTTTTTTTCAAGTGGTTTCTCTCTTATTGATAAAACGGTAGAAACTTCATAGAAAAAAATAAAGTGTAAAACGCGGGAGATGTTCAGCAAATCTCTTATTCGCGTCGCCCGGGGCTCTTCTAACTGCAACCTTTAGTTCATGTAAGGATTAGCTTACTTAAAGATAGAACATCAAAAGTTTAAAAAACAGGATATACGGGACGGTTAAAAAAATGAGAAAATGAAAGAAGAGAGAGTGTGTGTGTGTGGGGGGGGGGGGGGGGGCAGGGGGAGAGAGAGAGGGAGAGAAAAAGAAAAGAAAGCCAGCGATAGTCCATATCTGTACAGCTTTAAGTGATATTTTCCCTCCCTTGTTTCTCCTGTGTTTCACACAACCCTCTGATAATAATGTAATCTCCTCTTGCTGAATGTCCGAGTGGCAGGGAGTTGACCCATGTGAGTTGACCCATGTATACACAGTGAGTTGACCCATGTGTACATGCAAAAAGAACAATAGAGACTTGTTTTCACTGTCCCAGAAACTACTGAGCCATCTGGAGGACGTGGAGTGACCAATTCACACAGCTTGGTTGGGGTTGGCGGACAAGCTGTGATACAATGACAGTGATTGGTTGGGGTTGGCGGACAAGCTGTGATACAATGACAGTGATTGGTTGGGGTTGGCGGACAAGCTGTGATACAATGACAGTGATTGGTTGATACCCCGAGGGCATGATGGCACAAGAAAAGGAAATCATTTTACCGTCTTATCTTCGCACTTGCACTAAGCCGAAATCGTTCTATTGTTCGACTACCCGTGCGGATTAGGACCGCAGCCTCTTTGTTCCTCTAAGAATATAACACCTCGTTACGTGTCGTACAAAACAAGCGTGTTGTGCACTACAAATTTACATGACACAGAGAGTCGGGTGTATGTGACGGGTGTGAAGAGATAAGATGTGCATGTGTGAGAGGAGTCGGGGCGGGGTTGGGGGTGGGTGGAGGGAGGGGGTGATTTTTTTTTAAAGTTCCAGCCAATTTTGTTACTTAGTACGTACAGGACCAATTCAGGAACTTAGCCATGCACCTTTGTTCCTTACATAGTATATATTTATATATATAATATATAAAAGTAGCAATAGCAGAAGTGACAGTAGTGGTGGTAATAGAGGCGGTATAAGTAGTAGTAATAGCAGTACATGTAGTAGTAGTAGTAGTAGTAGTAGTAGTAGTAGTAGTAGTAGTAGTAGTAGTAGTAGTAGTAGTAGTAGTAGTTGTTTTTGTAGTAGTAGTAGTAGTAGTAGTAGTAGTAGTAGTAGTAGTAGTAGTAGTAGTAGTAGTAGTAGTAGTAGTAGTAGTTGTTGTTGTTGTTGTAGTAGTAGTAGTAGTAGTAGTAGTAGTAGTAGTAGTAGTAGTAGTAGTAGGAGGAGGAGGAGGAGGAGGAGGAGGAGTACTAGAAGTACTGTAAGTAGCAGCAATAGTAATAAAGTAGCATTAGTAATAGAGGAAGAGGAGGATATATTTTAACAATGGAGGAGAGAGAAAAAGACGAAGAAGACGACGATGATGAGGAGGAGACAGAAAAAGTGTGATGTAATTTCAATCTATTAATGTTTAGGTTTAGACCATATTTGGGAAAATATATAAAAGAAATAATTCAAAATAAAAAACAAAAACAAAAACAAAAACAACTTGTCTCAAGACATTGTATGATCAATCAGAATAATCGTAATACATTCTATATAGTATGGATGGTGTGAGGGCAAAGCAAATCTTTTACTTGGGCTAGTATTCGATGTTAATGTCCAGATCAATATTAGCATTTCGCTTGGTTAGAGGCCACGTTTTAGGTAATAATTATTAGTGACCACACAGGATTAGAAGTCATACAATGATCATCAGTTAGGTGAGTTATAAACCAAGCGACGGTCTAGATATGGTGTACAATAGGACGCCACTGGAGGGAGAGAGGAGGGAAGGGAGTGGACAGGAGGATTTCTCCCTTACAAGCTTTGATAAGGAAAAAGATCAAACTTTACACTAGCATAAAGAGGCCGAGTGTTAGGTGCACAGTGAAAGTGACAACATCAATAATAGTTGTGATAGGATCAACATTTTAGAATGCGCTATCTGTCTTTCTTGAAGGGGAGACTGTATGTGTGTTAGGGAGAGGGAGAAAGAGGCAGAGAGAGAGAGAGAGTAAGAAAAAAATTGAGAGCGAGAGAAAGAAAGCGAGAAATTAAGAAAGTATATATATATATATATATATATATATATATATATATATATATATATATATAAGCAGGGAGAGAAAGTGACAAAAAAGAAAGAAAGCGAGAGGAGAGAGAGAGAGAGAGAGAGAGAGAGAGAGAGAGAGAGAGAGAGAGGAGAAGAGAGAGAAACAGACAGACAGAAAGAAAGAGAGAGAGAGGAGAAGAGAGAGAAACAGACTGACAGAAAGAAAGAGAGAGAGAGAGAGAGAGAGAGAGAGAGAGAGAGAGAGAGAGAGAGAGAGAGAGAGAGAGAGAGAGAAACAGACAGAAAGAAAGAAAGAGAGAGAGAGAGGTCAAATAGGTCAAAGAATCCTTCCGAGGTATTAGCTGATGATTATGTTGATGGAGAGAAGGAAAGAATATCAACCGAACAGTTTATGTAGATTAGAGTAATTACTATAAACCTGTTGCGTGTGTGTAGCAGTGTCCCTGTGGGGGTCGATAGCTCAGGCTTACCTTTGTTATTGATGCAGTAGTGATTAGACACAAACTTCACGTTCCTTTGTTTTGTGATGTGTTAGACTTAGGGCATTAGAGTTTTTTATGTTCCCTACATTTTTCAGAATATGAAGGTGTTTTTTTTACTAAAAGATTTTCCTTTAAATGACTTCATACTGTGAAGGTGATTAATATTCTTTTTTTATTTTTGTGTGTGTGAATTTGGTACGACTTTTGAAAGCAAAAATAACAATGCCCAAATAAATGTGTTGAGAAAATCAACTCATACTGATTATAACCGTTTGAAGATAACATTTCTCAGAGCATCTTGTGATCAGATAAGTTTTCGAAAGTGAACCAAAGTTTATTTAATAGACCGACATTTTTGCAACACTAGGTTCCTATTTTGCACTTCGGAAGCCCAGCCATGAGGATGGTGTTTCCCCTTCAAGCGCCAGGTGCCCTTGTTTCGGTTCTGTTTGTCTGTGCAGTAAGTGATGGAGCTGCCACAACCAAACTCGGAGATGTGCCAGCTATATCCGGACCTGTCGCTTCACTACACGATGTGAATGTGAGTAGAAACACGAGAGCCGCAGCTTCTAGCCACAATACGGAGAAACACAGACCTGCAGCGAGTGGCTTATCCGCCAAGCACTGGCACAGACTTCCTAACTCTATTGTTAACGCGATTGTCGGAACTGCTCGTAATAGAGGTAGATCTACTGCAGAGGCAGCACTGCACGCTTTTCTGCCTCTGTTGAGGGAACTGGTCAAATCCGGAAACTTCCTCCATCAAGCCCTAGTCACCAACACGACTAGAAGAGCGAGCAAGCAGTGCATTCATCACTTGGTCGACTCTATAATGGCTCTGTGGACGGCGAGGCCTTGGGCTGTGAAAAGTAAGGGAGACCCAAAAACTGCCCGTGGACGCCTTCATTCATCGAGATTTATTTCATTTACACTTGTGTGTTGGGTCTCTCGGGTCTGATTACAATGATTTTAGAGCTCTACCATCTCTACATCCCCTCAGCCACAAACACGCATTCACGATTTGCTGTCACTTAACCTTACAACTCACTTCTAAGTGTTTATCTGATTATGTCTAAATCTGACTCTGTTTTACCCTTCAACTCTTTGTGACCCACACTTTCTCTCTTTCTCAGTCTTTGTATCCGTCTATGTCTGTCTATTTGTCTATCTGCCTGTCTCTCACTTTCGGCCTATGTATACAATCCGTTGACCTTAAATATGGAAACTATACGCCCCTTCAGCAGCATACTAAATGTAATTAATTCTAAGACTTAAAATGTATGCGGAGAGTGATACAAGAGGCTTTATTCCGTGTTCATAGCTCTTGGGATTCCGCTCTCGTCTCTCTCTCTCTCTCTCTCTCTCTCTCTCTCTCTCTCTCTCTCTCTCTCTCTCTCTCTCTCTCTCTCTCTCTCTCTCTCTCTCTCTCTCTCTCTCCCTCTCCCTCTCTCTCTCTCTATCTCTCTGTCATATCAAACAATATTTTTATACCTTGAATCTCGCATACTTCTCTTTCTTTAACGTGTCATTATGTCTTACAATCTAAGGTAAGGATTTTTTTTTTTTTGGTGATTTCCACTTTGTTTCTAACTGTTTAAAAGGAATATTCGTTATATCGTGTTTAGCGATATAAGAAGACCCTCACTGATCAATATCTGTTCTGTTTACAATCTCCAGTGTTTGATGAGTGGGGCAGACAATCACTGATCAATAACTGTTCAGTTTACAATCTCCAGTGTTTGATGAATGGGGCAGACAATCACTGATCAATAACTGTTCTGTTTACAATCTCCAATGTTTGATGTGTGGGGCACACAATCACTGATCAATAACTGTTCAGTTTACAATCTCCAGTGTTTGATGAGTGGGGCAGACAATCACTGATCAATAACTGTTCTGTTTACTTACTTCAGTGTTTGATGTGTAGGGCAGACAATCACTGATCAATAACTGTTCAGTTTACAATCTTCAGTGTTTGATGTGTGGGGCAGACAATCACTGATCAATAACTGTTCAGTTTACAATCTCCAGTGTTTGATGTGTGGGGCAGACAATCACTGATCAATAACTGTTCTGTTTACAATCTTCAGTGTTTGATGTGTGGGGCAGACAATCACTGATCAATATCTGTTCTGTTTACAATCTTCAGTGTTTGATGTGTGGGGCAGACAATCACTGATCAATAACTGTTCTGTTTACAATCTTCAGTGTTTGATGTGTGGGGCAGACAATCACTGATCAATATCTGTTATGTTTCCAATCTCCAGTGTTTGATGTGTGGGGCAGACAATCACTGATCAATAACTGTTCTGTTTACAATCTTCAGTGTTTGATGTGTGGGGCAGACAATCACTGATCAATAACTGTTCTGTTTACAATCTCCAGTGTTTGATGCGTGGGGCAAGCCAGGGCCCGGTCTTGTGCAACTCTACGGTATATTCAGAGGAGAATACCTGGAATGTAAGGATGTTGAAGGGCCGGCAGCCGCTGTCGGCATGGACGATCTCCCTGCGGATGAGGATAGTGGCTCAGAAGGCAAGAATTTCTCTGTGAAGACAAATTCATTTGGTTTACTTTGCTTACACATGCCGGCTGTAAAATAAGATGGGAAGAAATTGGTTTCTTTCTATATTTTCTTTTTATATAAGGTTCTTGACTATAAGAAAGTGCAAGTGCGAGGAAAGATTAACAATGTGTCGCAACTGGGTATGAAAGGTTTTAGTTTGAGAAACAAAAAATGAAACAAAAATAAGTATGGCCTATTGTTGTACACAGTTATTCAGTTAATTATCAAGACAAACATAAAGATTTCTGTAATGTTCTGAACCAAGGCTGCATTTATTTTATTCAGATCTACAGTTAGGGCTAAATATATATATATATATATATATATATATATATATATATATATATATATATATATATATATATATATATATATATATATGAACTTGCGGTTTGTTCCTTTTGCACTGGGAGCATTATCATGTCTATAATAAATTAAAAACTTTTCGGCTTCATAAGAAATGTTTTATTAAATGTGAAAAATGTGTGGTGGATCAGAGCCAGCTATGAGAAAGGAAAGTAAGGCAACCCTTCCCTCTGCTAGCCTGTAGGAGGTCCTTGGGCAAGACAAGTTGCCCACATAGCCCCCCGCCCCCCACTCTATCCCTCTATCTGGGTTTCGATGAAGGCGTGGAAAGCAGGTGGTGGTTTAATGCTAGGCAATTGCCAAGATATCACTAATGGTTTACCACTCAAGCTTGCCAAGCAATTGACTTCAGTTTATGATGCAATCTTTGGGCAGAAAAACTTAGTACGAGCACTGCTCCTACAGAAGGCAATTGCAGCCCATTATAGGTATCTTTCCAAAGATTAATGAAGACCAAATCGAAGAAGAAAGTAAACAACGTGAATGAGTGGTCTGCAACAGACAGGTCAGTATCGTCCGGCAAGGATTGTCATGTGCCGCAAAAAGGAAAGTTAGAAAACAGCAAACAAGAAATGAAAATGGTGAAAATTTAAATTATAGGCATCAACGAAGTCAGGAAAGATAACTTCGAGAACGTTTAACATATTCTACCCAGGAGGTACAAAACATGAGAAAGGATTGGCTTTTATACCAGACCAAGGCATGGCAAAAAGAATCAAAGAATATTGAGCACTATCAGATAGAGTTTTACTTTGAAAGATAGCAGGAAAATCATTGAACCTTGACATCACTCAAAACTACGCGCAAACATCAGCAATGAGATAAAAGAAAAGATTTATGAAGATCTAGAGCAAGCAAAAGCGCAATGCAGAGAAAAAGGAACCTGCCATCATCATGGGAGATTTTAATACAAAAGTAGAAGGGAGAGAAGAAATCCTAGTATGACCTCAGTGACTGCGCATCAGAAATGTACGAGGAGAGAAATTAGTTGAATGGTGTCATACGGACAATCTTATTGTAAACACATGGTTTTAGCAACCAAGGAGAAAGAAGTGGACATGGAGAAGCCCAGTGGTGGAGCAGAAACCAGATCGATTACATCCTGACCAGTACAAGATTTAGAAATGCGCTCTTCAGAGCAAAGGCGTACCCTGGAGCACACTCTTATAGTGATGAGGCTCTAGTGGTTGCTAAATTAAAAAAAAAAAACTTAAGAAAACTAAAGTAAACCTAAAAACATCAAACTTGATTTGGATTTATTAAAATGAAACCAGACCTTTCAAGAAAAAATATCATGGCTCTTCAAAATAAATTTGAAGTCTTAGGAGAAGCTGAGGAAGTGGATTAACAATGAGCAAAATTCAAAGTAGCGATCAAAGAAGCAGCAGAGAAACAAATACCAAGAGTCGAACGGAAAACAAAACAAAGATGGATGACTTCGGATATTTTGGACCCTCAAGAAAAAAGAAGGCAAGCAAAAAATAATAGAGATATTAGACAGATACAAAACATTGCATACAGGAAAACAGAAAAAAATCTGAAGAAGCCAAAGAGAATTGGACCAATGACAAGTGCAGAAACATCGAACTATACAGCAGAAGTACGGAGCAGACAATGTACAAAAACATCCAAGAAATCTCTGGAATGAAAACATGCTCATCCACAGGATGTTTTAAGTAAAAAAACGGTAACATCATTTTGGAAAAAAGAAATCTATGACACAAGACAGATTCCACCAGACATCTCCAAATCTTTAAAAATAAAACTGCCAAAGAAAAGAGGACTTCTAAGAATCATAACGTTGGCGGGGGGGGGGGGGGGTGCTCAGAATTCTTTTTGGGTCCAATCATCGAAGTGGCAAAGCCATGAGCACTTGTCTGCAAAGCAGGCAGTTTCGCTAGATGGGTTTTGGTGTATGGCTCCCCTCTTCCCTCCCCCCCCCCCCCAAAAAAAAAAAAAGAAACAAAAACAAAAACAAAAACAAAAAAAAAAAAGAAAAATGGTGCAAATTTGTGCGTTTTGGTGAATTTTTGCAGGGATTTTGAAGATATTCAAAGGCATGATTTTTGTATTATTTATGAACAAGAAGAAAGCGTGAAGATGCATTGTCTTTTAATGTTTTGTCATGGAGCATATCATCCTCCTCATCATCATCGCCATCACCTTTCATCTCCATCATCACCACCACCACTACCACCATTACCACCAAAATCATCATCATCATCGTCATTCATCGTCATCATCATCGTCGTCGTCGTCATCTTTATCATCCTCATCATCATCATCATCATCATCATCATCATCATCATCATCATCATCATCATCACCGTCATTATCTTCATCGTCATCATCATCATTTATAATATGAATATCATCATCATCATTATCATCATCATCATCATCATCATCATCATCATCATCATCATCATCATCATCATAATTATTATTATTATTATTATTATTATTATTATTATTATTATTATTATTATTATTATTATTATTATTATTATTATTATTATTATTATTATTATTATTATCATTATTATTATTATTAATTATTTTTTTAATTTTTTTCCCTAATTTGAGTTTATTTTAAATGCAAGTTAACATTTTTAAACTACAAAAAGATTTAACCTTGTTTAAGAAATCATTAACACATAAAAGTTAAACTGGATTAAAATGATTTATTTTGGAAATATTCAATACAGAACGTGAATAATCACTGCATATAAGATTTATTAGGTCTGACGTTTTGAAAAACTCAAACGACTTCAATATGGAATGTTTCAGTTTCACAACAATCAACACGTTAAAAAAGTCCATCTCAATACTGAAATTGAATTCAATATTTCTGGTTTTGTAAAAATTATTAATGATATATATCATAAATATCTAACATCTACTATTACTAGTACTGCTACTACTACTACTACTACTACTACTACTACTACTACTACTACTACTACTACTACTACTACTACTACTACTACTACTACTACTACTACTACTACTACTACTACTACTACTACTACTACTACTACTACTACTACTACTACTACTACTACTACTACTACTACTGCTGCTGCTGCTGCTGCTGCTGCTGCTGCTGCTGCTACTACTACTACTACTATACTACTACTACAACTACTACTACTACTACTACTACTACTACTACTACTACTACTACTACTACTACTACTACTACTACTGCTGCTGCTGCTACTACTACTACTACTACTACTACTACTACCACCACCACTTCTATTGCCACTACAACTACAGCTATTGCAGAGGAAGTTATCAAATTTATGAACAACTAAATTTTATTTTTGATTTGTCAGTGGTAGTACATAAAATTTCTCATTAACCCAGACATGGCGTGAAACATAATTTTTTTTTCGCTGATTCGCTGTTGTCTTCGGCTGACAGATCTTGGCACCCGGCTTATTCTTCTCCAGATGATCGATCTGTGAACTTTGAAAGTATACCTCATGAATTAAGAGCTTCCGTCGTTGGTTAAAAAAATGCAAGCCGCAAGTACCTGTAAAAAACATAATAAATGTATAAGGTCATTACTGGATCGTCTACATAATTATGTCATTACCTTCAAAATATCAAACGTATACAGTTCAAAATGACTATTGAATTACACACACACACACAAATCTTTTGATTAAATGGCACTTCATTCACTGTAAATCCCTTATGTTATTGTAAATACATATATCTACCCACCTCTTTTACTTTATTCCTTGATTGAAAAGAGAGCAAGCCATGCCTCATTGAAACTTACAAAGTTATTACCAAGTCCACTGTTCATAAAGCCCTTTAACTAATAATACGTAGAAACTTTATGCATCGTAGCTCATGTGAAAAACATTAAGTTGCGAACATCCAGCAATAATCAAGGTCTATAACTACCGGCCTTTTTCATTCCCTGGGCCACTTGATCAAAATTTAGTTGATCGACAAAATAACAGAAAACCGTCACAATTGCAAAAAAAAAAATCTGGGTGTAGTTTTGCAAAATAATATAATATAGCTTACCAACACTAAAAATCAAGGTTTAGATCTAAAAATAAAAATTGACGATGATAGATTCAAATACTATATGAAAAAATTGATATTTTGGTCCGCTTTTCATGTTGTAGCCAGACTAGACCTAATGTTTTACTTAGATCTAGATTCTAGACCTTGCTTTGTAAACGGCCTCTTAACTGTCTATATAAGTACGGTTATCTTGTTTTTCAACGACATGTAGATCTAATATGAATATAATCTATGTATACTTGTACTTCCAATGGGATAAATATCCGTTTTACTGAATCTAAATTTAGATTAAGGTCGAAATTTTTAGTTTTATTTCTTAACTAGTTTGGCAGTAAGTTCAATGCAAATTGGAATTTATATTCAAGTTTTTAATCCAGATTCTGTCTAACTCTAGTCTCACCTGTTACATAAGAGCAGATTGCCTTTGCGATTTGCTGTAAATCACAGCTTATCTCCTCCGCTATCCAGAAAAGTTCTTGACTTCGAAATCTGTACCTTGTATGTAATTCATCATCGTTATAGACATCAGAGTGGTTGGTTTTATGTCGAAAAATTCGGAATCGTATTTCTCTCGGTCACCGATAAATTTCGTTGATAATGTCCGCCATTGTTCGGCCTCAAATACAAATCTTGGGTCAACCTCATCGACCGCCCACATTTGGGGACGTACAGTTTAGGAACATTTCATGCCCAGCTTGGGCAGATTTGCTAAGTTAGGCAGGGACTTGGTGTTGGGACCTTTTCATGCGCACGGCCACAGGGAAACAGAGTGTGAACGAAGTGCATGGAACGATCGGTCTTATGATTCATATCACCAAAATACTTTTAAGAATCATCATGATGCGGGTCAGAAATAAAATCAAACCAGAAATAGCGGATGAACAGTGTGGCTTTGTGAAGAGAAAAGGTACAACAAATGCATTCTACACCCTTGGAACTTAAATTAAACGAACTCTGAAAGTACAAAAAGAGATATATCTGTGCTGCATTGACTGCACCAAGGCATTTGAGAGAGTTCGATATGATGAGATAATCACACATCTAACACAGTTGAAGATAGATGGAAAAGACCTACAAGTGATCAAAAACATTGTATTGAGAAAAAATAGCAGCAATACGAGTTGATGGGGAAATTTGCTCATTAAAAAAAAATAAAGCTTGGCGTTAGACAAGGATGTGTGCTTTCCCCAAAAACTTTTCTCTCTCTACAGTGAAATTATCCTGCAAAACCTATAAGGATATCCAGAAATTAAATAGAAGGGCACAACGTAAACAACTTGAGATATGCTGATGACACTGTGTTAATTGCAGAAAATAAAGAAGACTTGCATCAATTATTAGACATCGTTGAAGAAGATAGAGGTAAGAAATGATTGGAAATGATCAGCAATAAAACAGAAGAAATGGTCGTCAGTCGAAACTATGTGTGTCCACAAATCTACATGTTCATCAACGGGAATAAAGTCAAGCAAAGGCATCAATTCAAATACTTGGGCACTTTAATATCAAGTAATGGACGCAACAACAGTGAAGTTGCATCAATAATAGCACAAGCTAAAAAAAAGTTTTCAAGAATGAAATCAACACCAACAAATAATCACATCTCGATGGAAACAAGAAGAAGAGCCCTGGAGTGCTATATTGAACCAATTTTGATGTGTGGATGCTAGGCCTCGACAATTTCAAAACAGCTACAAAAGAAACTGGAGACAACAGAAATGTGAGTCCTACGGAGAACGCTATGAATCTCATGGACTGCAACAAAATCAAACGGAACAGTATCACAAGACACAAAAGCAACCTTTTTTAGCCATGTGATGAGAAGAGAGAAACTAGAACATCTTGTGACAACTGGAATGATCGAAGGAAAACGCAGCTGGAGAAAACAACATGAAAAGATGTTGGATGGACTAACAAAGCGGCTCAGAGTAGGCAGAGAGACAAAGTCACTGAAAGCGACGAGAGATAGAGTTGCGTGGAAGGTCATGATCGCCTACGCTGAAGAGCACGGCACATGATTGGTTGATATGATTTGGACTCATTTAAAGAAAATATATATATAGATTTCATGATTTAAAAGTATATCAAATTTATGAATACATTAATGTAATTATCTATTCCTCTTACTAATTATTAACATTACATTGGACTAAAATATGTCATTTAAATTCTTCATGTTAAAAACAGGAAGGTCGCTCTTACATTTGCTCACGGACTTTACCCATGGCAGTATCTTCTACCACGATACATCACAAACAAAGATAAAAGATGGGCAGAAGGAAGCAGAGACGCCCATGTTCCGCGGTAAATACTGCCATTTTGGAGTGAGCACCAATGAACTTCCGGGAGAAAGGACGCACATAGTGAGTCGACTCTTCTCTCTTCACGAAAACCTGAAGACCTTTAATGCCATAACTTTAACATTGTCTCGTGTAAACGCAGCGTCGCACAAAAATACTATCAACCGAAAAGTGAAATGAATTTGTCAAAACCAATAAAAAATTCAATACTTAATTGCTCTCTCTGGCTAAAGGAAATGCGATTTTTTGGTTAACCCATGTCCTTTACTTAGACGCTTTAAATTTTCTTCAATAATCAGATGAACTTTGAAAATCACCGCAATAATAAATTGCTGGAAATATTTGGCATTTTTATGATTTTTACTTTACTTGAAAATTTACGATTTTTAGTAATGCTGACTACAGACACTATTGCTTGCAACGTTGTTTAAACAAATACGAAAGAAAGAAAGAAAACAGCTGAGGAAAATGTATTATCTTTTATACTCATCTAGAAACAAAATCTGATTCATTGGGGAGAAAGATACAATGAGAAAGCTTTTAAATAAGAAAGTCACAAAAAAGGGAGAAAACTATGATGACAATAAAAACGAAAATAGGCATGACTATAAACCAGTACCATCTATCTAGGTAGATGGTAATAGTCTAGACCTCCAGTCATGTTTTAAGATGAATAGAAAACTATTTTCGTTTTGATTTCCTCAGAAAGTCCCTCCCATAACCTTGGGGCTCATTATGGATGTGTGTGTACCAGACACTTGTTCAGCTGAAGACATCACTTCGCTAGTTAGAACAGGTGTTTGAAAAATCTTTATCGCCACCATTGTAATTTATTTATAATAATAAAATTAATCAAAACTTCTTCTTCTTCTTCTTCTTCTTCTTCTTCTTCTTCTTCTTCTTCTTCTTCTTCTTCTTCTTCTTCTTCTTCTTCTTCTTCTTCTTCTTCTTCTTCTTCTTCTTCTTCTTCTTCTTCTCCTTCTTCTTCTTCTTCTTCTTCTTCTTCTTCTTCTTCTTCTTCTTCTTCTTCTTCTTCTTCTTCTTCTTCTTCTTCTTCTTCTTCTTCTTCTTCTTCTTCTTCTTCTTCTTCTTCTTCTTCTTCTTCTTCTTCTTCTTCTTCTTCTTCTTCTTCTTCTTCTTCTTCTTCTTCTTCTTTTCTTCTTCTTCTTCTTCTTCTTCTTCTTCTTCTTCTTCTTCTTCTTCTTCTTCTTCTTCTTCTTCTTCTTCTTCTTCTTCTTCTTCTTCTTCTTCTTCTTCTTCTTCTTCTTCTTCTTTTTCTTCTTCTTCTTTTTTTCTTCTTCTTCTTCTTCTTCTTCTTCTTCTTCTTCTTCTTCTTCTTCTTCTTCTTCTTCTTCTTCTTCTTCTTCTTCTTCTTCTTCTTCTTCTTCTTCTTCTTCTTCTTCTTCTTCTTCTTCTTCTTCTTCTTCTTCTTCTTCTTCTTCTTCTTCTTCTTCTTCTTCTTCTTCTTCTTCTTCTTCTTCTTCTTCTTCTTTTTCTTCTTCTTCTTCTTCTTCTTCTTCTTCTTCTTCTTCTTCTTCTTCTTCTTCTTCTTCTTCTTCTTCTTCTTCTTCTTCTTCTTCTTCTTCTTCTTCTTCTTCTTCTTCTTCTTCTTCTTCTTCTTCTTCCTCGTCTTCTTCTTCTACTTCTTCTTCTTCTTATTATTATTATCATTATTAATTATTATTATTATTATTATTATTATTATTATTATTATTATTATTATTATTATTATTATTATTATTATTATCAGCAGCAGCAGCAGCAGCAGCAGCAGCAGCAGTAGTAGTAGTAGTAGTAGTAGTAGTAGTAGTAGTAGTAGTAGTAGTAGTAGTAGTAGTAGTAGTAGTAGTAGTAGTAGTAGTAGTAGTAGTAGTAGTAGTAGTAGTAGTAGTAGTGTATTATTGTTTTTACTATCATCATCATCACCACCACCATCATCGTGTTAATAATAACAAGAATAATATTAACAATATATTATTATTATTATTATTATTATTATTATTATTATTATTATTATTATTATTATTATTATTATTATTATTATTATTATTATTATTATTATAATGATAACTTTTATTACTATTAATATTTTTTCTGCAGTATATGAGACAGCCACACTGCACAAAGATCCTCTAGAGATTGACATCCTTCCGGCGGAGTGTCAAGAGACAGGGACCTGGAGGATGAGTACTGTCCTGGTCCTGTGAGTTCAGACGCAGTACAGTCTGCTTTAGCGCAAGACTAGCACGAGCGCATGTTGATTGTAAACATGTTATCAAATACGAATTATCGTTCTCTATTCTCCAAGAGAGTGGATGAGAAACGAGGTGTAACACGGAAGGTAAACACGTTCTTAACGTTAAGAAGGTTTTAATTTGATACTGCCTGTGGTCTGAGAGTCATGTTTGGTTTGTTTAGTTAGCCAATAATTGAGAAAATTTAACAACGAAGGAAAAGTAAATCTTGCACGTTACTTCATCGGATTAACGTTTCTGTCGCATGGGGCTAGTCAGTGAAAATATTGAGTAACTTAATTCAATGTATTTACTTCAAAAAAAAAAAAAAAAATTGAAGCTAGTCTAAAGAATTGGATTTTTTAAAGGATAGATTTACGTAACTCCACAGATTTGTGATGGGCCTGGTGCTCGCAGTGCAGAAGTTTTGTACAGCCTATGACATCATCCTGATCCAGAGGCCCCGCTGGAAGCGCCTTGAACTGAGGGAAAAACTTCAAGCAAGTCGTGAGTAGATTGGGTATCTGGCAGTGCCGGGTAGGCCCTGAAATCCATAGGCGTTTGGATCCCGAGTCACATGCTCGATAAACCGAGAATTTTGTGTGTTGCCAGGTATCCTCAAACATTTGGGTCCAGTACAGTGTAATCTATCTAGATGGACGGTTGTGGTCCAGTGCCACGGCCTTCAATTACGATGTTCACTTCAAGCGATGTAGTTCATGATTCATTCAGCATTTGTTAATGACTCTGGACTGGTACTCCTTTTGTTCCCTTTTTTCCTTTTTAAACAACAACACACACTACACACAGGCATGTACTTAGCGGAGGTCTTTATCGAAATGTATTGGGTAGATAAGTAACTATGTTCTGTGACCAGTGAATCGATCTTGAAACCCCCCTGTCCTTAATAGAACAATATTCAAGGAACGATAATTTACAGGTAACGGCAATGTACAAGAAACGACAATTTAAAAGACAAGACAATTTACAGGTAACGACAAGGCATGTTAATTATTCAGGTTGACACTACTTCCTTCACATACATTTCAGCAGAAATTTGAAAGTCACTTGCATACGATATCGATAAAAATTGTACAGTTCTAAAAACTTGCATCTATTTTTGTCCTGGTTCCATTAACTCACATCTTTTTATGCTTTTGTTGAAAAATAAGCAAAGTGAAAATATTTAATTGTTGAAAGTAAAAAATCCAACAATCTTTTAATAAATTATTATTATTATATTCTGTAGTTCGTTACCTTCTGGCTTTCTTAAACTTAATATAATAAAACAAATTACTACCGGAATGTCTACGTTAACTAAGTCCATTCCTCGATGTTTTATCATTAAATATATAGATCAACTCCAGCAATCAATCGCCTAAGTTGTGCCCTCTATCAGATTTGAACCCAGGCACGGTACAATCCCGCCCAGAAGACGGCTCAACGGTACATCTTTTGTCTCAGGAGTTTGAAGAGTCAGGAGAAGAACAAGATGGTGGCCAGGCGAGAGAGGGGAATCTGCCCACTGGCAGCACGGCGCATGTTCTGGAACCACAGCCAAGTAAGTGCCGCCACAACATAACTTGTGACACTTGAGATTAGGTTGGCAATATTGATTAAAACAGCATTATTAATACAATAGATTCTCCCTTATCAAAGTCGTACAGAAACAAGGTTTTATGTACGTTATAAATTTGAGGTACGAAACATTAACAAAGCTAGAAAATGTGTCAGCAAAATCTGGTAACATGATTTGCATAACTAATGCATAGTGATTAGAAATAATTGATAATAATCTGTGAGACCAGTAGCTTCACACCAAGGCTAAATAGCATCTGACTTTCTCTTCTAAAGCGCCGTGTGAAAAACCATCTACAAGTAACCAAGAGACATATTTATCCTTGTAAACCAAAGATTTACACAAGAAAAACAGGGAAGAGAGCTACCGATCAAGTTTATGCAGATTCTGAAGAGAAATTTAATACAAACATTAGCAATGGATAGGTGCAAACAAATTGCCATACCTGCGGGGCGTATGAACAATTTAAATCAATTATCACGATATAAGTATTCAAAATATATGCTGTAGACGCGCCACAAGATAATCACCGGTGGCAGTAAAAACCAAAGAGCAAAAAGATGTCAACAAAATTTAAAGAAACCATCAAATGGAAATAAAAGTATGCGATGAGAGAGGCTAAGTGCTGCAAGTAAAATAGAGGAACGAGATAAAAGGCAAGCACTGGTTTACAGATTGGTGTCTCTAGAGAGCAAAAGATAGTAAGATATACAGAGGGTAAAAAATAGATAGATACAATTTCAGATGAAAAGAAAGAGAGATAGACAGATGAGGGAATTCACTGATGAACAATAATGCTGAATATCCAAGGCATATGACATTTAAAGCAATATTAACTTGAATAAAACATCGCTTTACTTATTAAAGATTCATGGATATACCATGCAGTTTTGGTTAAAATAAGATCTCAGATCATAATAAAAGAAAAAATTAGAGTTGAGTTATGGCCCATCTTTTCCAGGTGAAAGGTAAGAGTCTCACAAATAATACCTTTTTAAATCTGATAAAAAGAGCAAATATCTTATCTGTCCAACCTATGCCAGCTCTGTTTCAACAAATAGTTCAGATGTTATCAATTTACACCAATGGTGAGCGGCTGCTGAACACAGACCTTGACCCTGCGACCTTCACCTGTCTACACGGCATCAGAGTAATCAGCACTGCATGGGTTGTCATGGGAGATTTGCTCATCTTCCAGATGATTGTGGTCGGTGAGTGACGTGGCAGTTCGCTTCTTATAATGGCAATGTTGGATTTATATACGTTGAAGTCAGCCTGTAGCTTGGATCAGTGCTTTGTAGTCTTAAAATGTGATAGATTGATTTGGTGGATGGCTTTAGGCTTTGAAATTCATTCGGTTTCAGGTATGGGATGATAGTAGTGGTAGAATGTTGTGACGATTTAAGATCTAAGATGATTATAGTCCTGGCCTTAAATGTCTGACAGTTTGGGGTATGGGATGACAGTAGTGCTAGAATGTTGTGACTGTTTAGGATATAAGATGATTATAGTCCTGGCCTTAAATGTCTGACAGTTGGGGTATGGGATGACAGTAGTAGTAGAATGTTGTGACTGTTTAGGATATAAGATGATTATAGTCCTGGCCTTAAATGTCTGACAGTTGGGGTATGGGATGACAGTAGTGGTAGAATGTTGTGACGATTTAAGATCTAAGATGATTATAGTCCTGGCCTTAAATGTCTGACAGTTTGGGGTATGGGATGACAGTAGTGCTAGAATGTTGTGACTGTTTAGGATATAAGATGATTATAGTCCTGGCCTTAAATGTCTGACAGTTGGGGTATGGGATGACAGTAGTGGTAGAATGTTGTGACTGTTTAGGATATAAGATGATTATAGTCCTGGCCTTAAATGTCTGACAGTTGGGGTATGGGATGACAGTAGTGGTAGAATGTTGTGACGATTTAAGATCTAAGATGATTATAGTCCTGGCCTTAAATGTCTGACAGTTTGGGGTATGGGATGACAGTAGTGCTAGAATGTTGTGACTGTTTAGGATATAAGATGATTATAGTCCTGGCCTTAAATGTCTGACAGTTTGGGGTATGGGATGACAGTAGTGCTAGAATGTTGTGACTGTTTAGGATATAAGATGATTATAGTCCTGGCCTTAAATGTCTGACAGTTGGGGTATGGGATGACAGTAGTAGTAGAATGTTGTGACTGTTTAGGATATAAGATGATTATAGTCCTGGCCTTAAATGTCTGACAGTTGGGGTATGGGATGACAGTAGTGGTAGAATGTTGTGACGATTTAAGATCTAAGATGATTATAGTCCTGGCCTTAAATGTCTGACAGTTTGGGGTATGGGATGACAGTAGTGGTAGAATGTTGTGACTGTTTAGGATATAAGATGATTATAGTCCTGGCCTTAAATGTCTGACAGTTGGGGTATGCGAATCCAGTCTTTGAATGTCATCATAGTTTGGTATGTAGGAGCATTGTCGTCCTCGAATGATCTGAACGTTTTGTATTTTGTATTTTGTTTTTTGTCCAGAGAAGTGTGACAGTTTGAAATATGAAGGATAGTTGTAGTCCTTGAACCGTATGACAGTTTTGGGATGTACGATGGTTGAAAATCTTGAATTTTAAAATGGATTGATAGATAAAGAAGTTAAAACATTTTTTCTACATCCGTCAATACATTTTAGTTAAATCTTCAAGTTTTTCAAAAAGTTTTAGGAGTAAATGAAAACAAAAAAATGCCATAGTACACTATGCAGATAAAGCATTCTCGCTGCCGTTGAAAGTTTCCTGCTGTATCGAAAACCCATCTGACAGCACTCACTGTTTTTACTGCAGAAAACTCTGCCGATTTTTACTTCAGAGAACGGGAGAAGATGTTTACTATGATCATTGGCAACTACCTGCTGGCCGTTAATGCGTTTTTCGTCATGAGGTGAGGACTAAGACTCTAAGAAAATAGCTTTTAAAGCTTGAACTATTTACTCACAAGACACGCAAGGTTTTTTTTTTTTTAATTAGGTTCCAAATAATCTTTTCAGATTAAATCAAGACTGTGTAGAATTGTTCTAGCAGGATCTCGAGGTATGGTTCTTTATCTCGTAATATTTACGGCCCAAATGATATCAACATTGATCCTAGAAACAATAGTTTCTGACTTGAGAAAAATCAATACAGGTTAAATTAATCATTTCAAACTTTTTTTTACCACACTTCTGCTTTTCGGGTTGTATTTGATTATCTTGTCCTAATTGTAAAGCGAGGAGGGTAATATTAATTCTAGAAACTACTGTCAGCTATAAAGCTGTGCAAATTCTGTCTTTCTGAGGTTGAAGAAATACTCCATGAGCTTTGTTATGTTCATGATGGTAAAGTAACAACCTGGCAAATATACCTGGACTATTACTTCGTGTAAGGTTAAGATAAAGAATCAACGACTCTGGTGTCGTACATGAAGAAATTGCCACTGACTACATCCTTGAATTAGCCTGAAGGTTTGTTTGTTTTTTTTCACTCTCAAACTTACGGGCGATTTTTAAGTACCTTGCGAAATGTTTATGACTTTTTAAATGGACTCTCGATTCTCGATCTACGCCCTTTTGTCCTCGTACTTGACTCCCTCCTGGCTGTGCCATGTTTCCGTCTTGCCCGGTGGTAGCGGTGTTCTGGTCGGGGCATCCTTCCAGCAAATCAGTGATCACACGTCTAGGCTCACGTGGGTTGCTTATGTGCTCAAGAGGTATTTCAGGTAAGAGAATGACACCTGATTATTTTGGTTTGGTTTACTTAGATATAAGAATATCTCTCTTCTTAAATATATGTAATTTATATAAGCATAACAAAGAGGAAGATAATGATAGACACACAAAAAGATAGATTGACACACAAATTAATATATAATTGTCAACTTTTTGTATAGGCACCTTGTTTTTGATTATTTTCAGTACAGAACATGGAGTTTTCACCTGATATTTATACAATGGATAAAGTACAGAGGCTGAGGAGTTTTCGAGTATTTAAGTGTTTAATATCCTTATTTATACTACTTGCTGGCTAATTGTTCAGACTTTTATTCCGTCTACACCAGCATATGAATTTTCCATCACCAAATTTTCACCAGACTGGCCCCTCTTGTGATGATAGTAGGTGCTCTCTATCTTGGTCTGTGGCCTCTACTGGGCGAGGGGCCTGTCTACCCTAGAAACGCCCCGGACCAGCTAGCGTGTGAGAGCCACTGGTTCTTTACCACACTGCTCGTCAACAACTACATAGATATTGCAGATATTGTAAGTACTACTATCACTCTTTAGGATAATTGATTAGACCTCTATGCGGAGCACAATGAATGGCCGGTGGTGGCATTTGGTAGGAACTGCTAGGCGGCGGTAGCTGAAGAGGTCAAGACCTCACAGCTATTACGAAAATAAAATCTGAATTTCTTTCAGTAACATTGGAAAGGAACAAGTTCTAAAACCCTTACCTATATGATTATAGGGTTGTACTGTCATTAAATAATTCTGCGTTATACTTTAGTTAGCACACAAGTGTGATCAAAGTTCGGTTTTCTAGTGGTCAGGTTGACTCTGATAACGGGGCTGATTCTGCCCGTCTGAGTTGGTTTTTATTACTGCTGGTTTGGATGCGCGCACAGCTCAACGCTGGTGTTTATATATCTCTAGGCTCCGGACCGTGCAACTAAGGTTTTCTACTCAGCGTCATAGACACAACATGTGTGAAACAGGCTTGATGTATAACGATCGAATCTTCCTTTTTAATTTATATTAAGAATGATCCGGCTGCCAGATTGAAGAGATTATGATCAGACAAGTGGAAATCCCGACTTATATCCGAGCAGTGAGAGTTCTATTTATTTTGGGGGATTTCCTGTTGTAAACTCTATTACCTCAGAAGATTTATGTCCTTAAAATTTTTTTATTATTATTATTATTACTGGGATGAGTCCGTCCGAATGAAGCTATTTCATAAAAAAAAGGATTTTTCCTCACAGTCTGTACTATAGTTCAAATCTCCCAGAAGCTAGCAGACTGATCTAATGTATCTCTCCGATATCTTACCAGTACAAGTGAATCGAACGCTAAAGGTCGCTGTCTAGCTCAGATCTTCCTATCTCAGGATTTTAGTGGCTCTCAGGTAACACACGTGCAATTATAAGGAATGGGGAACATTCCGTGCCAGTGCCTGAAATGTCTGTAAATGTATCAAAAAGGAAAACAATTTACCAAAAGTGCGCCAAATTTAGCAGAGAACTAATTGAGCTAGCTTGAAGACTTCACACTTGCTCCATTGCACGTCTGTTTTGTAAATTGCTTCATTGCTTGTTTCATTTCATACCAAACAATTCCAGATCCTCAGGGTGTTATTGAGTAGCACAGAAAGCTTTGTGTGGTAGAGCGGAACTGAACAAATAAGAACCATCTCTGATGCTTTCACGCACTAGGTATCGAACGCGCTATAAATGGTTTTTCTTCTCGAGGTGGACAGTCTACTTCTCGGTCTTTTTTTTGTGCTTCTCTGAATAAATTTCATGTCAAATCTGGAGTCAGACTTAAACCTTGTTATTCTTCAATTTTTATCTTGCTACTCTCCAGTGTTTTCCATGGACGTGGTATATAGCGGCCGAGTTTCAGTTCTACCTCCTCTGCCCGATATTTATGATTCCTTTAGCCAAGTAAGATTTCTTCATTCTCAATTAAAGAGTGCCACTCTTGTTTTTGTTTTTGTTGTTGTTCTGTTGTTGTTGTTGTTTTTTTTTAATTTGTTGTAACTGTAGTTGCAGTTATTGATGTTTGTTCCTTGTGTTATTGATGTTGGTATGCCTATTGCTTTTTTTTTTTTGCTCTCCATGTTGCGGTAGATATTTACATTGGTTGTTTTTTGTCGTTTTGTTCTCTCTACCTACCTGGTATATGTCATGGAATGTTAACAGAGGACTTGAGGTAGTTCTTAAGGCATGAATATTTGTTAAACATCCGTTTCAGAGTACAATGACCTTTTATCGTGTGATTTAATTTATGCATTTTAAAAAGCAGTCGATAAGATGATAATCATGAAAGAAACGGAGACTAAACCCAAAGCTTCCTGCTCCTGTATCCCACACTAGGGGATGGAGAAAGACCGGCACTCTTGCAGCCTCTGCCTTCATTCTCGCAGCCATGGTAACCACTGGCGTCATTTCCAAGCTGAAAGAACTTCCGGAGATGGAGCTCCAATACGAGTTGGCTGATGCCGGAATCAGGCAAGAATAAATCTCTAGGATTTTATTTCAGTTAAACACAGTGGGTCACTAAATGTACGGATAAAGACCAGGTCCGTTATTTGGTCTGGCAGCCAAGCAGGGTTAGCGATTCTAGGTTTACAGCATCAGGGAGATCCTGACATGATTGTGGGTGCTGTTAAACATCAGGGAGGTCCTGACATGATTGTGGGTGCTGTTAAACATCAGGGAGGTCCTGACATGATTGTGGGTGCTGCTAAACATCAGGGAGGTCCTGACATGATTGTGGGTGCTGTTAAACATCAGGGAGGTCCTGACATGATTGTGGGTGCTGCTAAACATCAGGGAGGTCCTGACATGATTGTGGGTGCTGTTAAACATCAGGGAGGTCCTGACATGATTGTGGGTGCTGTTAGACATCAGGGAGGTCCTGACATGATTGTGGGTGCTGTTAAACATCAGGGAGGTCCTGACATGATTGTGGGTGCTGTTAAACATCAGGAAGGTCCTGACATGATTGTGGGTGCTGTTAAACATCAGGGAGGTCCTGACATGATTGTGGGTACTGTTAAACATGGGTTATTTAAAGATAAGCATGTTTAATAGTTTAGCATAAAACATATGACTAGTTTTATAAAATCCCAGTCTATCATTTAATCTTTTTGAATGTTAATTGTCAGGTAGATAACGGTCAACTATGCAGGCCATGTATCGTATTTCCATAACCCTATAATAAGCGCTCAAAAGAACGTATAAGTAGACTGGAGAGGCATGTCACTAGGTTTATTCAGTGAGGAATGAAGTTGATTGTGAAATATCATTTTAATAATTGATTTCTTTTGGGTGAGGTATATAAAAATTGTAACATGGAACCCTAATGTTAATGTCCACAAGTTTATCCTTGTGCTAGAGACAAAAGAAACTTGCTGATCGGCCATGCTGATGTGTAGTAATTACAATGAATTTACAAAATTATTTGAGCCAGTTTCTTAGGGTTCGTCTCCTTGGCATCACTACTTTAGAAGAGAAAGATCACATCAGGAAATATTTTTCTCATGTTTCACGTCAGCAGCTTCACTTACATTGTTAATAGTAATGACATCTTTTTATGGAGAAAACAAAGTTTATCTTAAGAGAGACAAAATTTTCACAACCCTATAGGCTTAGACTTTGTATTAAAAACAAGATTTTGCTTGTGCTTATTCTCTTTTGTTTTCTTCTTTGATATATTTGGTGTTTATTTTACACATAAACGTTTACAAACATTTTTTTTTCTAAATCAGTGAGATGAATTATTTGTCTTGTATTTCTGCTTCCATCAGAGCGCATAATAATCTTCCTGATACTAATTTTTCTCCCAGAAATATAGCTGATGTACAGAACTACATATTGACCAAACCTTACTGCCGCATGGCTCCCTACATCATCGGCCTGCTGCTGGGACACAGCTTGAAGAACAGCACCGTCCCTCGTCTCTCGAAGGTGGGTTTCGCGTTGATTTCAAGATTGAAGAATATCATGTGCACTATGTAACTCATCTGAAATTCTCACACAGTTTTATTAAGAGTGTATACATCATATTTTTTAAAATTGATTTTCACATTTTTATCTAACATCCTGAAACGAGAAATAACAGTAATGAAACTCAAAAACTTTCCAAACCATATATAACTAGAGATATTCCTATTCAGAATAGACACCTGAACCAGTAGGCATTACGCATGAGAAGTTTTGCTCTGCCCTGTAGCTTAGAGACATCCGTTTGAACAAAAAAAAGCGGTGGTTTCGGTATGTCATCTCCCATGGTAGCAAAAATGGTGCTCATCTCCAAACAAGCTTTATCACTGCTCATCTCCAAACAAGATTTATCACTGCTCATCTCCAAACAAGATTTTCCACTGCTCATCTCCAAACAAGATTTTCCACTGCTCATCTCCAAACAAGACTTTTCACTGCTCATCTCCAAACAAGATTTTTCACTGCTCATCTCCAAACAAGATTTTTCACTGCTCATCTCCAAACAAAATTTTTCACTGTTCATCTCCAAACAAGATTTTTCACTGCTCATCTTCAAACAAGATTTTTCATTGCTCATCTCCAAACAAGTTTTATCACTAGTCATCTCCATACAAGTTTTATCCCTGCTCATCTCCAAACAAGTTTTATTACTAGTCTTTTTCAAATAACTTTTATCACTGGTCATCTCAAACACATTTTATCACTGCTTATATCCTAACAGCTTTTATCACTGCTCATTTCCAAACAAGTTTTATCACTGCTCATCTGCAAACAAGTTTTATCACTGCTCATTTCCAAACAAGTCTCACTTTTTCTAACCTCTCAGCTGGCTATGAAACCTGACTAATGGTTCTTCAGGATTAGGGAAGTGATTTTTATTTTTAATTTCGGCTTTCAAAGTGGGACAAGACAATTTCTCTAAAATCAATAGCTTATTGTAACAGCAGGTTTGTATATTATGGCTATTATTAATAGTTCAGCAATTGGTGGTGTTAGGGGTGGGCGCTGAAGGAGGTAACCATTACCATAAAAAGCTGTTGTCCTGCTCTGTCCCATGTCTCACACCAGATACTGGTGGCGCTAGGCTGGCTGCTGTGCCTTGCATCTGTCACCACGACCATCTTTGGAGTATACGGAAGTTACTCCCACCACCATCTGGCATCGGTCAACGCCGCTGCTGTCTATAACTCGGTCAAAGACGTGACCTTTGGCCTTGCAGTCGCTTGGGTCATATTCGCATGCCTCTCTGGAAATGGAGGTTCGTGCTACAAACATTCTTAGTTGGGAAAACCAACTCGGTGGCCGAGGAGAGATAAATAGACTAAAATGAATAGGTTCGTGTGTGGGTCTAATAAATTGTGCTCAGAGATAAACAACAACTGGTGGTTCCATGTATAAAGATGGAGGATAATAAAGCAGAACACACAGAAAAAGAGAGAGACACACACACACACAACAGAGACAGACAGACAGACTGACAGACAGATAGACAGTCAGACAGACGACAAACAGACAGACATATAAACAGAGACAAGAGCAACTGAGGAAATAGAAGAAGAAAATAGAGAGACGAAAAAAGCCAGTTATGACATGCTGCAGCAACAGCGATGTCTCAGCCAAGATCCACTTGAGACTTATATGTCCAGAAAATAATTATGTGGATGGTTACATACAGACCAAATAGAGCAAGAGTCCTCAGCATTCAGGATTACAGCGCTTCTTTGTCTTAATGGCTTTAATCTTCCATTGCTGTGTGGCAAACGTGCATGTTCACAGCCTCATGTGATACGTTTTTCCTCAAGCGGTAGAGGCTGGTAATAAGAATATATGAATAAGAATTAACCTCTCATAATTTTGTTTTCTGCCTGGACAGGTTTTGTGAACGCACTTCTATCGTGGCGAGTGTTTGTGCCGTTGAGCCGGATGTCTTACTGCATCTACCTGGTCCACATCCCTGTCGTCTATCTCTTCATCTTCAACCTGGAGGGCGCCATGACCATGTCGGAGTGGGCGCTGGTAAGTAGATCCAGTCAATGAACTTTGCTTTCCTCACTTAGCCTAATACAGACACAACCTGAGAAGGCCAGATATCTAGGATTTCTCTACGCTTGAAACGGCATGTTCATCTGAAAGTATGAAGGCATGCAGTAGTTTATAAGTTAGGAGATCCAAGCAGAGTCGTAGAAGGGAGTTTAACAGACACCATGCACTGTAAACTGCCGGAAAGTTTTTTAATTGTTTGCTTTATGAAAGAACTTTAGGTGGCATATTCTTAATATAGAATGCTCAGTGCTCTCACAAATCTTGAAAGGAAAGGCGATTTTGAGTGAAAATTCAGCGTAGCTTTTTTTCATTAAGTATATAATTCGCTTTTTTTAGACAACATAATTATGCTTCTTTTTAATGTATGATACCAAAGAAGCTGTTTATTTCTCAATACTATGCCTTTATTCCCTTATTCTATAATATATTATGAACTGTGGCATTGTCCTAATAACGCACGGTGTAAGTGACAAGACAGTGTTAGCAATGCTTCAGCTAATGCTTCATTAATCACTACGAGGATTTGAATGAGATTTTCTCTCGGCTTTTCTTCAAACAGGTGGTCAACTTCTGTGGAGTTTTCGCCATATCCTGTGTGCTGTCGGCTGTCCTTCATGTAGTGGTAGAGACGCCCCTCCTCACGCTGCAGACACAGGTGTTGGCCAAGCTCAGCCCGCGGGGGGAGGCAGCAGCGCGCTCTAGATAAAACACGTGAAACAGCTTGATTGGCAGGAGGTAGCAGCGCGCTCTAGATAAAACACGTAGAACAGCTTGATTGGCAGGAGGAGGTAGCAGCGCGATCTACATAAAACACGTGGAACAGCTTGATTGGCAGGAGGTAGCAGCGCGCTCTAGATAAAACACGTGGAACAGCTTGATTGGCAGGAGGAGGTAGCAGCGCGCTCTAGATAAAACACGTAGAACAGCTTGATTGGCAGGAGGAGGTAGCAGCGCGATCTACATAAAACACGTGGAACAGCTTGATTGGCAGGAGGTAGCAGCGCGCTCTAGATAAAACACGTAGAACAGCTTGATTGGCAGGAGGAGGTAGCAGCGCGCTCTAGATAAAACACTTAGAACAGCTTGATTGGCAGGAGGTAGCAGCGCGCTCTAGATAAAACACGTAGAACAGCTTGATTGGCAGGAGGTAGCAGCGCGCTCTAGATAAAACACGTAGAACAGCTTGATTGGCAGGAGGAGGTAGCAGCGCGCTCTAGATAAAACACGTAGAACAGCTTGATTGGCAGGAGGAGGTAGCAGCGCGCTCTAGATAAAACACGTGGAACAGCTTGATTGGCAGGAGGAGGTAGCAGCGCGCTCTAGATAAAACACGTAGAACAGCTTGATTGGCAGGAGGAGGTAGCAGCGCGCTCTAGATAAAACACGTAGAACAGCTTGATTGGCAGGAGGAGGTAGCAGCGCGCTCTAGATAAAACACGTAGAACAGCTTGATTGGCAGGAGGTAGCAGCGCGCTCTAGATAAAACACGTAGAACAGCTTGATTGGCAGGAGGTAGCAGCGCGATCTACATAAAACACGTGGAACAGCTTGATTGGCAGGAGGAGGTAGCAGCGCGCTCTAGATAAAACACGTAGAACAGCTTGATTGGCAGGAGGTAGCAGCGCGCTCTAGATAAAACACGTAGAACAGCTTGATTGGCAGGAGGAGGTAGAAACGCGATCGACATAAAACACGTGGAACAGCTTGATTGGCAGGAGGAGGTAGCAGGGCGTTCTGCGGGATGGTTCTTTCTCCATCTGGTTAACTTTGTGATGAAGCGAGAGAGATAGAGGTTATGATGGTGCTGGTGGTTGGGACGCTGATAAAGAAGATGATGATTCTGAAAATAATGAAAGCAGAGATGATGGAGTTGTGATTAGAAGGATAATGAAAATATTACCGTTGTTATCGATGGCAATGAAGAACTGATACCATAGGGTTTGGGATGTATAGTGTAAGAATATGCTTTAGTCTTTTTGATTTTTTATTTGTTTTTTGTTTGTTTGTTTTTTTGTAACCGAAACTAGTGGCAGCTGTTTTCATCTGAATCTTGATGGCCAGAGTTTCATATATGCAACCAATGTCTGGAACGCTTTGCTGCACATGTTCTATAAAGATAGTTGATAAAACTGTAGCTTTTTAAGGTTGAAGTGTAATTATAAACTTTGACTCCGGACAAAAATCTTGCACAGGCTCACCGAACTTGAATCTGAGCCGAGTGCAAGAAGTTAAAACCAATTAGAGAAAGGTTACGACAGATCTAGTCATTCTTAATAATGTTTGTTTTATCAGTTGCTTAATCCAAATTTACGACTATTTTAATCAGTAAAGAGATTTCAGACAACACCCACACATTAAGTATAAATAATCCCAGCTAATCATTTTCATTTCACACTATTTTACCAAAAGTGCCTGCTGTTTATACAAAAGATAAGAAGATGTGACCAAAGGTAAAGGCTAATGTAATCAGGTGACTCTCCCCACAGATGTATAAGAGGCAAAAGTGAACTTTCGAGGCAAACTTCAGTATATTTTTATTAGATATAGAGAGGGTCATCAGATTTGTTTTTACTTCAGCACGACATGTCGGGGTGATAATTATGACGTGAGCAGATTAAGAGAGCCCAAGGGCTTAATTCAGTGAGACTAAAATCTAGAATTATTCCCACTGAAACTTATTCCCCTTAGAAAAATTATCTATAGTCATCATTGTTTTATCTCCCTTTATCAGAACGTGCGAAAGGCTTTGAGAACGTGAAACTTCGTAGAACTGCTACCATTGTGTTCCCTAGCATATGATCTTTATTTCTTGGGTATTGGATCGACTTAATTAACAACTTATTAAATCGATCATTATTGACCAAGCCTGAAATCTCTCATTTTTCCATTTTTTCATAATATTTAAATAAAACTAATTGCATTAAAAAAAAGAAGAAGAGACAGAAACATACGGCAATTTTACATACAGTCCTTACAAATTTTACATTTATTTCTTTGGCGTCATTAAAACATTTTATTTCAGCAAATATTAGGTTAATATTCAGTAAGTTTGTATTGATATAAAAGATCCAGTATCTCAATAATACCGATAACCTGTAAAGACTTAAAGAAGAAGCCACATATAAAACAAATGAGAAATTGCTTAATTTTTCGGGTATTGTTCCAATACGATCCGCGTGCGTTTACACCTGTCACATGACATCCACTCCGCACCAGTCTGACGACGTCGGTGGATGTTTACACCTGTCACATGACATCCACTCCGCACCAGTCTGACGACGTCGGTGGATGTTTACACCTGTCACATGACATCCACTCCGCACCAGTCTGACGACGTCGGTGGATGTTTACACCTGTCACATGACATCCACTCCGCACCAGTCTGACGACGTCGGTGGATGTTTACACCTGTCACATGACATCCACTCCGCACCAGTCTGACGACGTCGGTGGATGTTTACACCTGTCACATGACATCCACTCCGCACCAGTCTGACGACGTCGGTGGATGTTTACACCTGTCACATGACATCCACTCCGCACCAGTCTGACGACGTCGGTGGATGTTTACACCTGTCACATGACATCCACTCCGCACCAGTCTGACGACGTCGGTGGATGTTTACACCTGTCACATGACATCCACTCCGCACCAGTCTGACGACGTCGGTGGATGTTTACACCTGTCACATGACATCCACTCCGCACCAGTCTGACGACGTCGGTGTATGTTTCGGAAGTCTCCATGGAACTGTAGAACATGGTCGGTGTTACTCTGCCAAGACAGAAGTTGTGCGGTTACATTTTATTCTGGTCTTTGTTTCATGCGAACTGGTCAGAGGTCACTAAATCACGCAAATTCAAAGTTATAACTTAGATGAAAGAGGTTTTCAGGGTAAACAAGGCTCGATCTAGAAGAAAGAGTACAAAACCTCAGCAAGATCGAGATCTAAAAATTGTTTGTTTAGAGAGAGGGGGACTGGCTTGATGCAGGTATCTGCAATTTAGATGAAATAAACCACTTTACCTCTTAATATTTGATGGAGATATTTTTCTTTCCTACCATTTTTTTCAATGATCCTCAAAAAATTACAACAAAAAAATTGAATCGGTGATGAACTTTAATGACAGGATATAGTTGTGAGAAATTAAAAATGGTTTAAAAATATTTCTTTTTTGTGCTGTTGTTGGTTGTCATCAGATGTCAGTAATAAATACACGTTCTCATCTCCACATACAACTTTTAAGCCCAGAGCATGCTCCTGTTTGCTCTTTTCATATTTTATATATCTTTTTCCGTCTTTCTGTTAGTCACAAATATGAAAATATATGTGTTGCAGTATTTTACCTATAGGAGCAGCAGCATTTAGAGAATTGGCACTATAAACAGGGTCAGTTAAAAGCATAAAATGCTATAAAGATATGAGCAGATTTCTATAGAAGTTTATGATATTAAAATAATGCCTCTTTAAAAACCAACCTGAAGCTAGAGATTTTGTTAAAAGTTCATTACTCCTGCGGCTGAAGTTTTGTATTATTTTGGAGTTTTTGCTCCAAGAATGTGTACTTTGGTGGCTTTGGTCGTTAAAGATTGCCTTTAATTTTTGGAGAAAGTTTATATTCTTCTGATATTTTAGGAAGCTAAGCCTCGTTGACTGACGGATAAACAGCAATGTCATTTAAAGGGCAGTTAGCCTTACAGCTGTGAAAGATATTTGTACTAAGACTAATCTAACAACTCCTTAATGAGTGCTTCTAAGCTTATTTCGCTTTACAATTTGAAAAATATAACTGATACCAAGCCTAAATCGATAATAATGACAATCACAGAATATTACAATAATACAAAAAAATTAGTCAAATATGACGCTGGATGGTTATATAGCAGACATATGGTACCGGGTCTGCTATTAAACGGACAACGTCATGAAGTTATAATATGCTCTGCTGTTGTACAGACCAGCGTCATGTCTGTGAAGGTGAGGTCTGCTCAATACGGTCAAGGACATAAATAGGTACAGTATGGTCTTCTGTTGTACAGACCAGCGTCATGTCTGTGAAGGTGCGGTCTGCTCAATACGGACAAGGACATAAATAGGTACAGTATGCTCTGCTGTTGTACAGACCAGCGTCATGTCTGTGAAGGTGCGGTCTGCTCAATACGGACAAGGACATAAATAGGTACAGTATGCTCTGCTGTTGTACAGACCAGCGTCATGTCTGTGAAGGTGCGGTCTGCTCAATACGGTCAAGGACATAAAAAGGTACAGTATGGTCTTCTGTTGTACAGACCAGCGTCATGTCTGTGAAAGTGCGGTCTGCTCAATACGGTCAAGGACATAAATAGGTACAGTATGGTCTTCTGTTGTACAGACCAGCGTCATGTCTGTGAAGGTGCGGTCTGCTCAATACGGTCAAGGACATAAATAGGTACAGTATGCTCTGCTGTTGTACAGACCACCGTCATGTCTGTGAAGGTGCGGTCTGCTCAATACGGTCAAGGACATAAATAGGTACAGTATGGTCTTCTGTTGTACAGACCAGCGTCATGTCTGTGAAGGTGCGGTCTGCTCAATACGGTCAAGGACATAAAAAGGTACAGTATGGTCTTCTGTTGTACAGACCAGCGTCATGTCTGTGAAGGTGCGGTCTGCTCAATACGGTCAATTACATAAATAGGTACAGTATGGTCTTCTGTTGTACAGACCAGCGTCATGTCTGTGAAGGTGCGGTCTGCTCAATACGGACAAGGACATAAATAGGTACAGTATGCTCTGCTGTTGTACAGACCACCGTCATGTCTGTGAAGGTGCGGTCTGCTCAATACGGTCAAGGACATAAATAGGTACAGTATGGTCTTCTGTTGTACAGACCAGCGTCATGTCTGTGAAGGTGCGGTCTGCTCAATACGGTCAAGGACATAAATAGGTACAGTATGGTCTTCTGTTGTACAGACCAGCGTCATGTCTGTGAAGGTGCGGTCTGCTCAATACGGTCAAGGACATAAATAGGTACAGTATGCTCTGCTGTTGTACAGACCAGCGTCATGTCTGTGAAGGTGCGGTCTGCTCAATACGGACAAGGACATAAATAGGTACAGTATGCTCTGCTGCTGTACAGACCAGCGTCATGTCTGTGAAGGTGCGGTCTGCTCAATACGGACAAGGACATAAATAGGTACAGTATGGTCTTCTGTTGTACAGACCACCGTCATGTCTGTGAAGGTGCGGTCTGCTCAATACGGACAAGGACATAAATAGGTACAGTATGCTCTGCTGTTGTACAGACCACCGTCATGTCTGTGAAGGTGCGGTCTGCTCAATACGGACAAGGACATAAATAGGTACAGTATGGTCTTCTGTTGTACAGACCAGCGTCATGTCTGTGAAGGTGCGGTCTGCTCAATACGGACAAGGACATAAATAGGTACAGTATGCTCTGCTGTTGTACAGACCACCGCCATGTCTGTGAAGGTGCGGTCTGCTCAATACGGTCAAGGACATAAATAGGTACAGTATGCTCTGCTGTTGTACAGACCACCGCCATGTCTGTGAAGGTGCGGTCTGCTCAATACGGACAAGGACATAAATAGGTACAGTATGGTCTTCTGTTGTACAGACCACCGCCATGTCTGTGAAGGTGCGGTCTGCTGAAAACGTACCAGTGTCATATGGGTGAAATAATTGTAATCTGCCGTTTCACCAAGCAGCTTCATATGATCTAGTTTCATCTAAAACATATACATTTATTTTATGAAGTGTTCAATTTGCTATTTTTGATAAAGTTTATATGCACGTGCATCTATATGAGCAATGATCCGCTTCAATGACTTTGCGATTCACTCGTTTTACCATAAATTTCAATGTGGAATGGATTCAGAAGTTGATGCAGTTATCCACGGTGAGGATCATTTGGAAAAGATTGAAAGCAATGAGCCGGTGGGTATCTGTTGAACTTGATTTAGGATGATCAGCTCAACCTGCAGGCTGTATCTGTCCTCCCGAATACTGCCCGCGATGGACCTGGTTACGGTGGATCGATCACATACGTATACTAGGCAGAAATCTGGCATGGCCTGGGCATTTGTTGTCATAAACTATGTAAGACCATGGAGAGAAAACAAGAATAGGAAGCTAAACCTTAATGTCCACAAAATTTTAAGAGAGTGTACAGAAACTGCTTGTAAGTCTTGATCAAACGAATATTTTTTGTTCAAGAATACGTATAGTTATGAGTTAGATGGCTGCATGTTGGCCGCAACGATTGAAATGAAATAGATATTACTAAGTATTAAAAACAGTAAAAGACACACATGTTAAAGCTTAAAAAGGCCATAATATCCTTTAGAACGTAACTTTTATACATACCAAAGTTTGTTTTTTCTACGGTCTTTAAATATTTTTTCAATGCGTTTTGAGAATGAATGTGCATTGTACTCAATTATAAAAAAAAGAGGAAGTGATTCTGGTAATATCATCAAACTGCTTAAAAATAGAGATCATAGCTATTGGTTAGGTAAAGGAATCAACCTTGCTTTGAGTTCATATTGAGGAAAAGTACTATATATATAAGTCCATGGAGGGAAAAAAATAGTACTGGAGAGAAATCTAATCTGATTCAAAAAAGAAGAAGATTACAGCCTCTTAAAAACCAATCCGCATTCAACTTAAACATAGGGACAAGTACAGAAGAATCTCAATGCTTAGCCCTTTGCAAGTAATAGTAATTGTAGCAGTAGTAGTAGTAGTAGTAGTAGAAGTAGCAGTAGTAGTAGTGGTAGTGGTAGTGGTAGTGGTAGTGGTAGTGGTAGTGGTAGTGGTAGTCGTAGTCGTAGTCGTAGTCGTACGTAGTCGTAGTCGTAGTCGTAGTCGTAGTCGTAGTCGTAGTCGTAGTAGTAGTAGTAGTAGTAGTAGTAGTAGTAGTAGCAGTAGCAGTAGCAGTAGCAGTAGCAGTAGTAGTAGTAGTAGTAGTAGTAGTAGTAGTAGTAGTAGTAGTAGTAGTAGTAGTAGTAGTAGTAGTAGTAGTAGTAGTAGTAGTAGTAGTAATAGTAGACCTTACAAAAGAAAGGGGACAAATGAAAAAATCATAAGAACGAATGTCCTCCCAAAATGAATTGGAAAGAAAGAAAACAACAAAAGAAACAAATTAGTATACGATTATAGATATTTCGTATCGAATAAATAAATGCAGAGTCAGCAAATTTGATTCTGTATAATTTTGATCCCTTCTTGTAGATATTTGATTCTCAGACTTTTGATTTTATATTGCTTGCGCGTGTACGAGATGCATCTTAAAATTCATATTCCCTGAGAAAAGTGTTGCTTAGTCCTCAAGCTGTTTAGACCTTTACATATCATAACCAATGTTCAGCTTTGGCCCAAATTTGCAATGCCTGGACTAGTTCCTCGCTCAAGTTCTCTGCTTTGAAATATGCATGTCGCACCATTGCCATACATATGTTTACATTTTTTCCTGATATCCAAACATTCTTGCTCTTGCAAATGTGATCATCATCAGACTATCCCAGCTGTGGAACCTTTGTTTTTGTCAACACCATCCTCCTTTTCCTGATTATGTCAGCCGGATCACCATCGGTTGCAGCTGGATTTTATTTCTTTCACCATCAATAAAAAAAAAAACATATGTTCATTGCTGTCACCAGTGCCGTTTTTATTACCAAAATCATATTGAATCATGAATTCTCGTGCCAATTAATGCTTTTTTTATTAGCTGCAACAGTATCACAATTTTTTTAACCTGTCAAATCTACTCTCCTGAGTAGCAAAAAGAGCAGTTATCTGCTGTCATCAAGTCTTTTTCATACCAGCAGGTCTATTAAAATTTTTCTGTCAGTTGTATATGCTCTTGTACTAACATGTTTACAAATTCTCTGCTGTTAGCTGTGCCTGATCTAATCAATTGCATCACCACCATGGTTTCTTCTATCAACTGTGCCTGATCTAACTAGCTGCAGTGCAATCATGGTTTCTGCTGTCAACTGCGCCTGATCTAACTAGCTGCAGTGCAATCATGGTTTCTGCTGTCAACTGTGCCTGATCTAACTAGCTGCAGTGCAATCATGGTTTCTGCTGTCAACTATGCCTGTCCCTATGAACCGCCCCATCGTCCACTGTGCTTACACACGCCAGCACGATTATCACCAGCTTCTATTAAGATCTTTTTCGCAAAAAGATATTGTGATTTTTTTAAACTGTGGCCTGAGCTGAAAATTGTTGATTAGCTGATGTTCTTTGTGCAAACATAACATGCAACACCCCGTTCTGTGAATTGAGGTAGAGCTCAGTACCATTTGTATAGACAAATACAACTGCATGTCCATTTACAGCCTAGCTTAGGCAAATCAAGGGTTCAGAACAGGTTATGCTGAAGGAGAATATACGAGATACGAAGGCCGCATTACAGTCCACGACTATTTTCAGCGAAACAGAAAATTTAAAAATTCAAAACTTGGGCGTAATTAGAATAGACAGAAAATAAAAAACATAAAATCTGGGTGTGCAACTTTTTAATTAAATCCTGGAAAAGTCCTGGGATTTTATTCTTGGTATGTTTGGAAGTCCTAATAATAATTTTGGCATAAAGATGGATCTTGCAATATTACAGTTTTAAGGGTTGAATAGACATACAACTTGCAACATGTAATGTTAGTTAAATAACCAGTACAGTTGGGCAAGAACAAAGATTTCTTCCCTGTAAAAAAAGAATTATTGTACGAGACCAAGTTTTATCATTTTCGCGATATTCATAACGTATCCCAGAGTACAACAAGGTGTCAGAATAGTTCAGCAGAAAGTTTTGCACCAGAAAAACCCGTAACATGACAGAGATTTCATAACGAGATTTTTTCAACAATTTCCTTATCTCGAACCTATCACTTCAGGATCCGCTAATCATCAAGGGAAGGAACTTGTAGAAATAACTTTTATCGTAGCTGTCAAAAACCCCTCGTTTGAATCCCTTAGCAACACTCAGAATACATAAATTAATTTTCTAGTTCCCATTATGGAGCATTTGAAGCAGCCTTCACGGCTAGAGTTTTCATGCTTGAATCACATGTACTTGGCGAAATATGGAAAAAGTAGAGCAAAACAATGAGGTTGTAATTATATCAATTGGCGGTAGCAGAAAAGCCTGAAAGAGAATAATCTGCGTCCATTGTGAATGCATTGAAGGTTGAAGGAGTATTATCACATCTAAGTTAAGATGAGGCGAGAAATGAAACGACTGGAGTTACTTTCTCAAAATTTTTTCACATATTGCACTGAAAAAAAGAGAATATTGTAGTTGGCTGCTATAACTTCCTCAAGAAATCAAATTTTCTCAGACTAGTATCTTGTGGGACTGAACGCCATAAAACCCAAGTAATGATATTCAACAAGAGAAAGTATCAAGACCCAGAACAGTATGTAAAATCAGTGAAACATGGAAAAAAAAAACACCTAAGACTGAAAGATAAATTGACCATTAATATGCTGTAGAAATATGTCTCGCAGCTGAAAATTCACGCGTATATGGGAGTGAAGGAGGCACTTAGAAAATATAACACAATGGTAAAAATAAATCCGCTTACCTTCTCCATTTCCAAAACAGACAGAAGCCCAGAACTGTGTATGCTTGGTGCAGGTAACAGCGTTCCCGAATATGTTTGTCGATTGCGAGAGAAATACTGCATTTATTGGGGGGAGGGGTGGGGGGTGGATCAAAACACACGAACCATGATAGCCGCTCCAAACGAATGCACAAACAAACTCGCCAACGAAAGACATGGGAAAAAACAAACAGCTTTCATTTTGTTGTTATACACAACAACCAAGATGAAATTCCGGGTTTCAAACCGAAGAGAACAAAAATCCTTACTCTTCCTCATAAAAGCAGTAAAAAGTAATTAAAAATTACCGGCATCTTAGGAAAAAACTGATATGTTTTGAAAAGGCAATATATATATATATATATATATATATATATATATATATATATATATATATATATATATATATATATATATATATATATATTGTCTTAAATTATATTGGCTTTTAATTTTTTTTAAACTCAAAGCACTTTCATCCATTTTTTTTTTTTTTTGTAGCATACATTAATAATATGAAGTCATGGTATGTTAATGAAGATAAATGTTTGTTGTAAAAAAAGTTTTTCATGCATTTTCTGCCAATAATAACCATTTCTTTCAAGTCGAATGACTTAATGGTTAAACATTGCACCTAAGATTTTAATATTGACAGCCACTTTAAAACGCACTTTAATTTGTCATGACAAAAGCCACACCCAAAACATCTTTTCTTCTCTTAAACCTCTAGTGTGAATATCTGGAATTTCATTAATGATATCGCAGCAAGCGATACATATCGGGTCGAAAAACACACGAAATCTTCCTAAAAGGTATTAGTAACTGGTTTTTTGTTTTATGCTACATTTTACTACGATAATATTGTTGAAAAACTGCGAAGTTTTAAAATATGCACGTTATTGTCCAATACACTATTTTTAAAACTGAATGTTCTTATGTTAGTACTCCCTTTGGCAAAATGCTAAAAATCTAATTGTTAACGGGAAAATGTTGTTTCGAAACCCGCCATCTAATAATGAATTAAGCCACTAGGTATCTCAAAAATAAAACTGCGATACAAAACGAACGGTGACAAAATTTACGAGAAATCCTTTCAAAACTCTGCCTTTCACTAGTTCTACAAAAAATTTGAGTTAAAATAGAACTTTATTATGCGTGTGCATATTTTAATAAGGCATGTTTTTAAGTCCGAGAAGAATATTTACTGATTTTTATCAGTTCTATACTGCTCCAATAGCCAAAAAGATTATAAAATGCGAAAAAAAAATTGGTTAAACATTTTTGTGTCTAGGGTGAATCCATTCATAATTGCTTACAATAAGATGTAAATTGACTTAAGAATTTGTTTAAAGGCATCAAAATCGAAATCTTCGCTTTACAACAACTACAAGAAAGCAAAACTAGCCGAATATAATTTTACTCCCTAAGTATGAGAACCGATATCCTGAAACTTCACTTACTGTGATTGGTCGGTTGAATTGGAAAGAGGAAATTGGTTAAGGGATCCAATAATGTGCTTTTCAACACGAAAGCAATTTAGATTTTTAGGCACCGATGAAAAAAACTTCTGAAAAAAAAATGAGGTAAACAATAAAAGAATTTTCATATTTGAACAATATATATATATATATATCGTTTAATCTCAACAACTCGACCTTCATTTCATACCATTTGTAAATGCACTGAATTCACGGTGGTCTATGACGGGCAGAGGGGGAGGGGAGGGAGGGGGTGCTGAAACAAAAGCTCCACGAATTTTTAGTGCCTGTGATCGCGATTGATGCTGAGAAAAGGGGAACATGCTGCCACTTTAAAAATCACTTAAGTCACGGGATCCACTAATTTTCTTCAAGTATTACTGAAAAGAAAAAAAATAGGTAATGCATGGATACCATAATTAACCCCATCTTTAATTTAACTGCAGCTCCATTGAAAAGTATAGAGATTACTAAAAACAATGACCACTATACTGGATGAAATGGCAAGTCTAGCTTCCTACACCTATTCCTAGATATCATTTTGGGCCTGACGATTATTTTGAGAACAAGTTGTGCTGCTTTTGGAATAAACCCATTAAGGATCCTGCTTCTTTCGACTCAATGAAACAAATAGCTTAGCAATTTGATTTGTTTTTGTATATGTAAAAACAAGATGATTGTGGTGGTTTTAAAACCTGAATTTTAAAGACGTTGCAGTGATTGAAAGCATGGAAGGCTGCTCCACTCGGCAAGACGTCTCTGCATGTAACTCTCCAAGTCACATTGCTCTTTCACATTTGAAATATGTTGCGGACCTTACGGTAATCGACTTCAACAATCCACTGAAAATTGAGAGTTCAACCAGGAAGCCTCCAGCTGCACAACAAATTTATCCGTGCCAGGAGGTTTCCAGCTGTGAGAAATACTGTTGTTATAAATAACAGTGAATGCTTTGATCGAGAAATTGATGAACAGGATCAGCGTCTGAATCAAGTTCCCTTTTCACTTTTTGGAAAAGAAAGAGGATTATAGTAACTAGAGTTCAAAGACTGCGGAAAAAATTCAGGAAAGCATTGGGAAATGACTCACACTAATACTGCATTAAAAATTATCTTTTGGAATAAGAAGATGAACAATCATTAAAGCTTGTGAGACAGAAAGTTAAAAAAGAGCAAATGGGAAAACTATCCCATAAAACTGAAGAAAAAAAACGAACTTATAATTATCTCCTCGAATATTCGGCTTCGAATTGTTAAAATGAAATTTCAATAGCGTGACACGTTCCTGACTGTGATGAGAGGTGAAGTGTAAGGGGAAAATAAAGATAAAGTATTTGTGTTAGTAAATGAGTGATATGATTGAGACCAAAATGTTGACACCTATGGTATTGTTATTATTATTATTATTATTATTATTATTATTATTATTATTATTATTATTATTATTATTATTATTATTATTATTATTATTACTCCATCTAGAGTATTAATTTTAGTGCGAGAGAACTTATGAAGGCCTATCTGGTGGTTCGTGATTAGTGTAATACGAGTACGTTATATGTATGGTGCTCATGATTATTGGGGTTTAGAAAGATTATTATATCTCTAGCACTAGATCTTTTAATATGACTCCTCAATGATTATCACGTCTGACGTTTTTCTGAGGTATTTTTTTCTTGTTTTTGTTTGACTCACTTAATCTAGATCAGCACAAAAAGTGCAAGTGTACTTTTATTTAGTACCGTAGTGTCCTTTACCATGTTATGAGTAAGTTTGTGTGCCCCGGTTATTAAAATTTTTATTTAATAATGATAACAGAACCTATCAATTTTAGTAATCCAATAAGTGCTCAGTCTCTTGCAGAAGGGGGTCAGATTCAGGCTGTCACATTACTGATTTCCCCACACGATTTTAAGGTCTTATGAAGCTTAATAAAGTGTGTTGAGGAGGTGGGGGAAGAAACTACCCCACAGGCAGATAAAAATATTGGTAGCGCAGCTATTTCAAGCTTTATGTCATGAGAGAAAGCGATAACAGCTATGTAGATTTTATATCATGTTTCGGACGACCTTAGGGACATACATACAATTTTTTATGACGATTTTGCCGTATTGCATTGTCTGAGTCCTGGAGTATCTACCTGTCTATCAATCGTCCACAGCCATTTCCTCTCCTATAGAAATCTGACAAAAGTCCCACTATTCTACTACAACTTCTGTTGTTGTTGTTGTTGTTGTTGTTGTTGTTGTTGTTGTTGTTGTTGTTGCGGCTATTTGTTTCTATTGGTTGTTTCTCTGACTTTGCTGGGGAGGATTGTTCTGTTGTGACTATTTGTTATTGTTTCTGTGATTTCTTTTCATCGACTCAACTCCTTATCTTCCTATCTTTTCATTATAGTTCAAGTCCATAGAGTGAAACATACAGATGTCCTGTGTTACCAGCCGTACTGTCCAGCTCGACTGGAAGATGGAAGCCAATGTACAGCACTGACTACCTCGTCAAACCATCACATTTGCAAAGTTGCTTTGTTTGCTTGGCTGTTACAATGAATATACCGGAACATATCAACAAGACCTCTGTTATGAAATGTTTATCTCTCTTCACTTTACATTATCTATCAGCTGGAAAAAAATCGAACTTTAAAGGGCTGCACTATGTAAATCTCTGTACAATCATTAAAGTTTCTGTGTTGTGTGCATTATCACAGTTTTGGAGCAACCCCCTTAGGTAACGAAGTTGATCTTTAATAACAAATGGCACGGAGCCTGGCAGTGCTCGCACTGAACCCGCGACCTTTGAAAACTTGTATAATCAATGAGATAATCGAAATCATTTGCGTAACAAAGTTATCTCCAAGAGTGCTTCAATGGAATAAAAAACTAATTCTTAGGTTTATCTCGTTGTATTGGAGCGAGTAAATAGTATAGAGCCAGGTTAGTGAACTTAAGTGTTGGTGCTTGCCACTTGAACTCCTTTAGACTTAATGCAATCATTGTATCTCATTTAAATAGGTGAATAAGGAGAACTTAAGCTGAACCTCCAGGTGCTGTGACACTACTTTGTGGCTCTCTTAGCGCTGTAGAACAGTAAAATAAACTGTGGAGGCGTTGCTGGTTTTGTTCGCAGGGCTTGTTTTCTTCACTAGAATCGCTGCCACCTTCATCAAAATTATGATCTTTATTGTCAGAATCATTTTTAGGAGCTCAAGGAAAACCACAATCGTTATGTCATCATATGAAAACTTTGCTCCTTTTGTTCGCAGTTGTCTTCATCTTCATAGTGGTAGCTTTAAAAACTTCATAATCACAATCATTATCCTCATCATCAGAAGACGACGACCTCCTTTCATCCATTACAAAGATTTGAAGAAGAGAAATGCAACCCTGTCGGTGTTTGGTAGCAGATTGTAGCATGACATAAATAGGTACATAGAGTCGGTTTCTTCTTCTTCTTCTTCTTCTTCTTCTTATTATTATTATTATTATTATTATTATTATTATTATTATTATTATTATTATTATTATTATTATTATTATTATTATTATTATTATATTGGAAGATTTGACTTCTGATTCTTAATAGTTATCATCGTTTTCCAATATATATGATATATATATATATATTTATAAGCTGTTGTTTAATCAGATTTTTTTCAATGTTCTGTTATCACTGCAGAAATCGAGACGTGAGTGATACGAGCGTATATTCCCACACCTCGGTGAGTCATGGAAATTATGAACCAGCCTGGTGAACTGAGATGGTTTAGTAATTTGGTAAATGTTTGTACCTAGCTCACATAAATATAAATAGTAATAACAAGCACGCAATGTTGCCACATTTCAGATTGTAACTGCGAATTATTGCGGACTCTTGAGTCAGAGAGGAAATAATTTTTTGATTTATCCGGGTAGATCTAGAAGCCCTCTGATGTTTAACGAGCAGTTTTAAAACGAGCCTCAAAAATGCTTTGGAAAGCCAATGGGAGATAACTTACTGGTGTGTAGCTCTAAAAACCGTTGCTGCCAAACCCACGCTTTTGAGCAGATCATATGCGTGGACCTGCTCAGAGTCTGGCACATTGCCAGAATAAAAGGATGCTTTTATCAGACTCGTGGTGGACAGCAGAGCAACTTCGTGTACATCTGGTTTGAAAATCATGTACAATATTGCGCAATCAATTGGGCGGATGCCAAATAAAAAAAAGCCCAGCCCATTTTTGTCTAGTATTTCTTGCTGTTAACGCCTAAGCTCAGACGAGAGTCTAGTTGCTGATAGACGAGAGTCTAAAAGCTGATAAGGCAATGAATCTGGGACAACCACCTGTTATACTGACCTCCACATTCAAATTAAATAAAATTAATAGATGTGCTTATCACCAGATATCTTTCGTCTGCATTTTTTATTATCCTTGTTTTGTTATCTTTTAAGTTTTTTACAAGAACATTCAAATTTCAAAATTTTTATCAAACAATATTATAATTAATATGTTTTAATTTTAATTATTAAAATTACGCTTTAATCTTCTTCAAGAGAAAGCCATGTTTTGTTTTGTTTTGTTTTGTTTTGTTTTTGTTCTTTTCTCTTGTTTTTTTTTTTTTTTTGTTTGTTTTGTTTTTTGTTAATGTATGTTTATTAGGAATATTTTATTTTGTTTTTATGTTAATGATTGTTCTAAAACTATTTTTTTATGTGCATTGCTATTCTTACTGCATCATAGTCCATCACAGTATCCTTTGCAGGTGTGCAGACTATAGAGTCATTTGTTCAACCTTTTATACAAAAAGTTCATTGGGTCGTGGCAAATTTTGCATTTGTCTAGGGATGGTAGGTCACATGATTTGTAAAAATGCTCACAAACACAAACACACTCATAACACTTAGCTGCAGTTTTTGTTGGTGATGTTGCTGTTGGTACATTATTGTTGTTGTTGTTGTTGTTATTATTATTATTATTATTATTATTATTATTATTATTATTATTATTATTATTATTATTATTATTATTATTATCATTATTATTATTATTATTAATTTTATTGGATTTATTATTGTTTTTTGAAACTTCGATATATTTGCGGTATATATATATATATATATATATATATATATATATATAGTGCTGTGACAAAATGCACGTGTCTTTTCACTGCAAAATGATTACCTTTAACATCTCTACAAAAGATCATAAATAAATTCAAGTGAAGTTCACATGTTTAACTTAAAGAAAAATAAACTTTTCGTTATTGCTTTATTAACTTTATTTCTAGTTTACCTCGGTCGCTGATAGTTATATCTAAGCAACATATTACCAAACCACGTAATATCCACTGTCGCTGAATTGTTGGTTATGAAACATAATAAGAAATAAGAAATACTAAAAACATGAACAAGTAAGTAAACAATATTAATTTCTAGTGCAAATCAACAAGCTGTCTCAATTACTTCAAAATCTTGATCATATAAACTATATTCAAGTATGTATACATAGTTACCACTGTATCTATGCTCTATAACAAGTTTTATATATATATATATATATATATATATATATATATATATATAAATATATATCCATGTTATGATAACTTTTGTTTAACAAAATGTAACAAAGTTCCACAGCGCACATTCATTTCAAATCGATGAAGATACAGCAAACTCTGGGAGTACAGGATATTTTGGCGATACACATGTTTTGTATATACAGCATGTTTTGGGGATACAGCATACCGGGGCTACAGCATGTTTTGGGGATACAGCATACCGGGGCTACAGCATGTTTTGGGGATACAGCATATTCCGGGACGACAGCATGTATACAGCATATTCCGGGGCGACAGCATGTTTTGGGGATACAGCATATTCTGGGGCTACAGTTTGGTTTGGGGATATAGCATATTCCGAGGCTACAGCTTGGTTTGGCGATACAGCATATGCAGGGGCTACATCATGTTTTGGTGATACAGCATATTCTGGGGCTACAGCTTGGTTTGGGGATATAGCCTATGCTGGGGCTACAGCTTATTTTGGGGATATTATTGTGGGTACAGCACAGTTTTATGATACATCACATTCTGTGTTTACAGAATGTTTTGGGATACACTATATTCTCTTGGTACGGCATGTTTTTCTGATACATCATGTTTTGTATTTACAGCATGTTTTGAGGATACAGCATATTCTGGAACTACAGAAAATTCTAGGGTTGCATCATGTTTTAGTGATACAGCATATTCTTGGGCTACAGCATGTTCTTGGGGCTCCAAATGTTTTGGTACATCATGCTTTGGAAAGCCCCATATTATGTGGGTACAGCATGTTCTGTGGGTGCAACATGTTCTGGGGGTACAGCATGATGTGTGAGTATACTATGTTGTGGGGTCACAGCTTTGTGCGTGGGTACAGCATGTTCTGTGAGTACAGTTTGTTCTGGATTTACAGCATGTTTTGAGGATACAGCATGTTCAATGGTTCCAGCATGTCCGTGGAGGCACAGCGAGTTATAGAGGTAAGGATTTTTCTGGGATTACAGCATCTGCGGATGTTCGGGTAGGGGGGGGGGGGGGAGCGCTCAGCATGTTAAGGGGATAAGGCTTATGCTGGGGTTACAGCATCTTCGGATGTTCTGGGGGGTGGGGGTGAGGGAGGGGGGGGGGGCAGCATGTTAAGATGATAAGGCTTAATCTGTGGTGACAGAATCTTCGGATGTTCTGGGGGGAAAGCAGCATGATCTGGGGGTGCAGCATGTTTATAGAACGTACGTGTCTTTGTTCCTCGACTAAAGGGTCCCGAAGTAGTGACAGACAATGATTATAAAAAAGGACATGAAGATAGTGAAGATGTAGAAAGGATTTGGGCCCGCTAGTGAAAATTGACAAAGAACAAGAGTGAGACATGATTATAATATTTAAGCTGAAAATTAGAGAAACGGGGTAGGTCTGTAAATGGGTTGGTGCTAGTAGACTAGTATATTGTTAGTTATAAATTTGAGGTTAAATAAAGTTAGTATCGTATTCTAAATATTCTTTACCTTCTTACACATAAAAATAAAAGAGAGTTTTTATCTTACAAACTTAACTTACTCATGGAAGATACACGAATATCGATGTCTCTTCGTTAGACTTCTGATATCATTTGTCGAGTGGTTGGACCATTTAACAATCTTTTTTTTGCGGGACTGAATTAATCCAGCTCTACTCAAAGTCATTCCCATGACTCAAATCCGTCAGAAGAAAAAAAAATTCAAAACTGTGACAAGCTACAGTCTAAAATATACTTTTTTTCTCGAAACACCTACCCAAAAGTTAGGATAAGGCACTCACCACTTCTATGCCTTAATCATGGCTCTCTGTCTTGCCTCGTCTCTCTCTTTCTCTTTTTTTCTCATTCCCCTTCTCGTTCTCTTCTTCCTTAATTTAATTTTCTTTTTCCCTATTATTGTCTCTGTTTCGAGTTCTCCGCCATTTGTGCCCTCCGTCGATGTTTTTTTTTTTCAAATTCTGATAATTAATAAAGAACACTTTCCATTTCCGACATCCTCCATCTCTCAGCTCTTGGCTGTCTCGTCTTGACCTCTCTGTATGAACCAATCTATAATCTACAGAGCTGAAATAAACTTTCGCTATCAACAGTAACAACAACCATTGTCTCTCAAGACACTCATCAATGTTGTTCTACCATTGTCATCTCGACGTTAATCAGCGCATCCAAACAAACAGTATTATCGCGGGAAGAAGAGGCAGTTGTGAGGATCCATGTTTTCCACCCTGCGCCGCCTTCATGCATGGACCACCTGCACCCATCAGCCCACAGTCAGCAGATCTCTGGCTTTGGCGTCAGCGACATCATCTGTCCGACTCCGACACCGACGCGGAGCTGTTGTTGATGTTGTAGTTGTTGTTCTGGCCCTCAACCTCCTCTGTCGCAAATCTAAACACCTGATCATATTCCGAATCTCATCTTTTGAGTACCTGCTTACTTGTACCATTATTGCTTTCAGTTCGCTCAGCTGAGGGCAGCGTCG
>JAWDGP010007559.1:102500-112500 GCA_033675545.1 Elysia crispata
TTGTAAATCTTTTTTTGAACCTTCAGAGTAAAAGGTGTGGATTTTATCAAACCTATATTGTTTTCTTTATTGATGCATCAGTTGTCAGGGTCTCAGCCTTTTCCAATGCCATCCTTCAATGTTCCGACCTCATCCATTCCTCTAAAACCAGTCTCGACTTTCCTTATATCACCACTTCCCTTTTGGTTTCTCACAGCTGTTCTCACTTCCACTTTTTTGTTATGGGCTGCACATGATCCAATCTTAGCCAATCACCTGGCTCAAATGTCCTGATCTTAGCCATTAGACTAGGTTGTGCTGTTTTGACTGCCTGTCGTTGTACCGATTTCAATCATTCGCCCTAAGACCTGCCTTCTGGTATCTCTTTGATCAGCCTGTCACTATGTCTCCCTCACTGTCCTTTTTTTCTTGCTGTTTGGTATCTCTATGACTATCCAACCTACATGTCTTCATCATTGTCTCTTTAATATGTCTTTTTTAACATTGCTAAGTAGCATCTCTCTCTCTCTCTCTCTCTCTCTCTCTCTCTCTCTCTCTCTCTCTCTCTCTCTCTCTCTCTCTCTCTCTCTCTCTCTCTCTCTCTCTCTCTCTCTCTCTCTCTCTTTATCCGTAAGATATGCAAGGGTTAATACGCCGCCATAGATAAATCACAAGTATTTCGGTCATTTGTTGATAGAGTTGTGTTTACAGACGAAAGGATTGGTTAGTGATAGTAAATTTATTTTATTCTTTGTAAGTTGTCCGTTTATGTCGCACTTGAATTATCGTTCTTTGTTGTTACTATGATGCTGTTACACAAGGTTCAACTGCTTGTGCAATATTTATTTGATGAATAAGTGCACTAGATCGTCCTTAATAAATTCAGTTAACCGGATAACCATGTCATCACTGACTGACTGACGTCGATCCCAAAAGCAAAATCGAACGACTCATACTTTGTTTTCTAATCAAAGAAAGTCTAAGTAGTCAATAATATTGCAGTCCAACACTAGTTTGTGCATCATTCAATAACTGAACATCTCTCGACTGGTCCGAGCTTGTGTGATATCTTGCTGCTGTACCACTCAGCTGGGATAAGATGTGTCCAAGTAAATACTTGACCTTGCAACACATTCTAGATTACTTATTCATCTCTGAACAAAGAACGTGGCTCTTCATTCGGATGATCATTAATTCATATGTTAAAAAGAGGGCAATTTGCTCGGCTGTACGTAGTCGTCAGGATAAAATCCAGCCTAAGGAAGAAATAGTCGTCATCTTTATGGCAGCAGCAGCAGCAGTAGTAGTAGTTGTAGTAGTAGTAGTAGTAGTAGTAGTAGTAGTAGTAGTAGTAGTAGTAGTAGTAGTAGTAGTAGTAGTAGTAGTAGTAGTAGTAGTAGTAGTAGTAGTAGTAGTAGTAGTAGTAGTAGTAGTAGTAGTAGTAGTAGTAGTAGTAGTAGTATTAGTAGTAGTAGTAGTAGTAGTAGTAGTAGTAGTAGTAGGAGGAGGAGGAGGAGGAGGAGTAGTAGTAGTAGTAGTAGTAGTAGTAGTAGTAGTAGTAGTAGTAGTAGTAGTAGTAGTAGTAGTAGTAGTAGTAGTAGTAGTAGTAGTAGTAGTGATGGTGTTACTGGGCCTGAAATCTACATATAGATAAGCTAAAAAAGTGCTACCTGACTAGCTGAACCAACGAACGGACGCGCAATTGGCAGACAAAAAAAATTGGTACAAAGACAGGGTACCGATTCTAAGAGCGCAGTTGTCACAGATCAGGTTGGGCTCTGCTAATGGGGGGGAGGAGGCGGGAGGGGTGGTTCATATTTACGACTAACCGACATGATCGATCGCTGCCTATGATGATGATAGCATTAAATGTCACGGTCGATTGACTGTAGCGCCGAACCGCTCGTCACGTGAACGATAGTTTGACAAGGCCAGGTTCCATGGTCGACGAGAGTCACCCACTTACGCGTTGAACAGACTCAATGATTTCTAGATAACTATGCTCAGATTCAAAATAATGTATTCTACCTGAATGAAGGCAGCTTATAGCATTAGCTGAGACAAAACAACTTTTTTTTTTGTTTATGCGGCATTTTTAAGAAATCAGAGAGCTTTCAATATTTTGAACCGAGGCCGGAACAAGATGGCGCCTGTCATACACAGGACAGTTTCTAGAGCATGGCTGCGTTGCGCATACTGACACGCTCCGTCACATACCATGGAACCAGGAGCCAGCTGCAAACTCCGACCGCCACACTGGGGGATGGTGTGCGCCCGGCCTTTAACATGTAACAACTGTAAGAAGAGAATCAAGTCAACAGAGCAAAAAATTAATGATAGGTGTAAATTTGAGATAAATATAAGAACATGTTTATATTTATTTTATAGTAGGTAGAAACTCACTGGGGAGCTATATTACTGGGAGTTTTCAGAGAAGAAACCCCCGTTGTAGTATGTGTTTCGGCCTTGAACTTCTGACACTCTAAGGGCGCCGGGCCACACCCTGATATCTTTTTTTTTTTTGCACAGCGCCAGGATTCAAACCCACACCCTCATCCCTTGATGGGTTGCTGATCCAGGCGCGATGAGGATTAGAGCATTTCTAATCCTTGCGAAGGAACCTCTCATTTCTCCTGCTCCAGATCCACCGCGAACTGTTTTCGGCTATTTCGGCCAGTAACTTTAGAGCTTTTGTTCTTTTGTTGCCTAGTATTGAAAGTTTAGTCAGAAGGTCGTAGACTGATGAACCTACGAATCCTCTGGCATCAACCTCAACGCGCATCACCACAGCTTTGTAGTCGGCATTTCCTTGCTCTTTGGTCAGGTTCAGGTATTTCTCTCTTTTGTAGATGTGGGCCTCTTCCATTCTGTTTTCATATGGAACTTTTAGCTCCACCATGATCAGTTTTTGTGTGGAAGCTGAGCGTATCACGATATCCGGCCTTAATCTTGTTTCTTTGATTATACTGGGGTGACTGGAAGGTCTGCTGAAACATCCCAGTCATCACAAACGTCTAGTAGGCATTTTATCTGGTTTGTTGTACTCACCGGCCTTTCGTGCCATGACTTATCGCTTCCCTTTGTTGTGAATATCAACGCGTTGATTTTAGGGAGGGTAGTCTCTGCTTTAGCCGTGCTTAGTATTGGGGCAAATTCTTGAAGGACTCTATTATGCCTCCATGTGTATCGCCCCTGCAAGAGCTCAAGACATGCTCTGTGGTCTGCCTGCCTTGGCATAGAGGACAAGTGGAGTCCTCTTTCTTTTCCCACCGCATCAGATTTGCGTTTGAGGGCAGGTGATCGTACACTGATGTAATGAGAAAGCTGATCCGAAGTGGCGCCATGTGCCAGATCTCATTCTATGTCAGGGATTTCTGCAGAGCATTATCCCAGTTAGTCCATTGTCCCTGTTGAGGTTGCTGGATTACTTTCTGAACCCTTCTGGAATCTTCATTGAGCCGTATCTCATTGATGACCATGTCTCTTTTCTCTTTCCCTTCTGACCACCACTTTGCTGTAGATAATCCTAGCCCTTTGCGGCCAGTGTGAGTTTGCCCAATCATTATTATAGTATTATTTAGCAGTTTATTACTTATCACGGACGACAATGGGTACTTAATTCATTTCCCTCAATAAAGAATTGTTTAACTCACCCTATCCATTTTGTCTTTATGTTAGAGTAGGTCACATTTTATTTAATGTTTATTTTTATTTTTTTTTTTTTTGAGTTTTTCACTCCATTAAAATAAAATAACATGCTTTTTGTATATTTATTTTTTCGGGATATAAAAATATGCTTAAAAAGCGTCATCCGCTTTAAAAATTGTAGACCTCTGGGAAAAGTCTTTTTAGTATTATTTGCTTCAGCATAACAAAATTGGCAAAAAAACTTTGAGGAATTAATAACAATAAATATAGTTGTAATAAACGTTAAGATCATTTTTAGCCTAAATCCAAATTTTTCTTTCATCTTTTTTTTTTTTTTGTGTGTGTATTGCGTAGGACAATAATCTTGAAAAATTCAGTACATTTCTTCAGCGTACTTTGAGTGTTTTTGGAGGAGATAGCGGAGAAAGCAATCAAAGTTGCCTTTTATTATATAGATATTGACCCAACTAAACTTTTTCAATCTTTGCATTTTCCAATTGTATAATGCAATCTTTGGATGCATTGATATTGAAACTAATAAGCTCCATAAAATTATTAACAGAAATACTATAAAAGTAAGCTACAATTGTCTACCGAACTAGAAATAAACGTTCACGAATCACAACAAATACTTGCTACAGGGACACAACAACAAGAAAGAACCACCAAACAGTGTAAAGCTCTGCAACTGCCGAGAAAAAGCAAGCTGCCCATTGAATGAAAAATGTTTAGCAAAATGTGTTATATACAAAGCTACAGTGACAAAGACAACAACAAAGAATCAAGAAAGCTATATAGGACTCACTGACAACGAATTTAAAACCAGATACAATCAACATAATCACCACTCAAACTAGTGCATAGGAAGAAAGATACGAAGCTCAATGAGCACATTTTGGGAACTAAAAGAAAGAATATCGAACATTTCCAATGGGAAATCATTAAAGAAAGTCAAGCCATATATACCAGAAAAAGCGTGTAAACTTGTTTGGAAGAAAAATATCAATTTTAACCAAAGCTCCCTCCCTGAACAAAAGAAAGGAGTTTTTCTCTTACTGCGTGCACAGAAAACGTTTCCTGCTGTCAAACGTAAACATAAACCGCCGGCTATTACTCACAGCCATCTGAAGAGAGCCGCACGGGCTTCAAACTCTGAAGTCATGGCAAACCAAAATTTAAACTAGGTAATCAATTTTGTTGTTATTATTATTATTATTATTATTATTATTATTATTATTATTATTATTATTATTATTATTATTATTATTATATATATATATAAATAAATATATATATATATATATATATATATCACTTAAATATTATTAAAGAAGTCCATCAAACTTTATAGGCAATTTGCACGGTTCCAACACTAAGAATAGCATTTGAAAATTTTCAGAAGTCTTAGAATATATTCCATATGAAGTTTTCTTTTAGAGCTCTTTATTTTCGCTTGAGTATTCATTTTCCTTTTCCCCTCCTTTTAAATTCTTAATTTTGCTCTTTCGATAAATGCGGCTATGCAATGCATTGCCCTCTGAAAAAAAACGTGCAGCCCTCAATTTGTCAAGATGCATAACTATGGTAGAAACAGGTACAGCGGCCGCTGATAAAAGCAGGTACCTTTGACATCGTTAGTCTCTGATGTTGCTGCTGCTGAAAGGAACAGGCACAGTTGACAACACAAAATATGGTGACGGGGCTGATGTCAAGAGCAGGCGTAATGTAAAACAGGAGTTCTGTGATGGCGCTGTTAGCAGAGGAAGCACAACTGACAACAGGCTGTTAGTGATCGTCATGCTGGGAGGAGCAGGGAACCAGTGAAAGTGGAAGCAGAAAAGCGCTGCTACTGAGAAACGCAGGGAAATCTGGGTAGGTTTGTACGATAAAACAAAGTGCTGTTGCAACTGCTGAATAAGGTAAGAGACATGGAAGTAGGACTTTGATGACTATCGGTCATAAATAGCAGTAAACTTTTGACGGCAAGTACATGCGACAGCAGAAAACTCGCATTACTAAGAGCAGAAAATGGCGATGCTGCTGAGGAAAACAGGTAAGTCGTGCAACAGTTGCTGCTGCTTCTGCTCCTGCTTGACATAGAGTAAGAAGTGATGGAAGCAGAAACTTATGAATGTACTGCGTTTAGAAGCACAAGAAACTGTCGGCATAGTGATGGTCAAACCTGCACAATTGAAAGCTTTGAACTGGCAATAATTCTGCTCGGCATAGGCAGCAAATTTGTTCAGAAGGTCACAAAGGACACTCTCTTTTACCACTGGTAGAATCAGTATGACATTTAGATTTCGTCACAGCTTATGCACCACAGAATAATTCTTTCTGAGAATATAAACTGTGAGATGCAACTTACTCCCGTCCATTCCCTGAGACATAATATTAAAATAATTTTGCGAGATCTCAATATTACGACAGCAAACTTAGGAGTCCAAATAGCCAGTATTATAGACTTGATCCTATTGGAATAGACATGACCATATAGAAACAAAGTCGAAGTTCTTCTTTGACTCTACATTCTCTTTCCCTTACAGCACAGATTAACCTTAAAATGGGCAATAGCAAAATATGTCTCGTCTTTTGCTCAGAAATTTTCTTATGGCTTTTGTCTATACTTAAAATTTGATAGTACCAAGGCTAACTGTGTAATATCTTTGGTTGTTTTGCAGGTGTACAGTAAGCTCGATGTGCTGCTAAAGGCATACGTGCTGTTCACTCTGAGATATAAATCTATATTTTTCTCTTCGTGCGTTTTTAATTTGCGAAGATCCATAGAAGTTCTAATTCTGCCCCATATACTTCATTTGAATTTTAGTTTCATAATAATATATCTTCAATCTAGATAAATTTTTACACCACGGTTGACAAATAATTTTTTTTTCGACCAACCTGATCCATGCCTTAATTATAATCGATCTGATTTTTTTTTTATTACAAAATTTGTAATGTTGCCTAAAAGTTTTTATTATTGGAAATGGATTGCAGTGGAACCCATCAAAAATCAGAGGGGTGGCTTGTTTGAAGGAAACAACAGGCATGATTGATCACTGGTTTCTCATTCAAACATGGAGCATTACAACTGGACAACTGTCAAAGGCACCGTGTGGTGTTTATAAAACTTCAAAGCATGATCGATTGTCATGACGACAAAAATACAATTGATCATAGATATAATTCCAGCACATCCCATCAAGAAAAGATGAATGTTTATTATATTATATTTTCCCTTAAAATCGTTTAATTTCTTGATAATTGTATAGTAAACTTGAAAATCAAAACCTCAATTTTTATATAATGTGAAAGCTTATGAGGGTAAACGTTGTCGATGAATACAACCTTTACTAATGTAGTAATGTAGTACCTAATGATAACAATTTGTACCCATCGTTTGCGACAACATGTCCGCTTTTGTCCAAGTAGCGAAGCGCTTTTCTCACTTGAACATCTAAAATGCTTAGATTGTGCATGAAACCTTACATTTATACTGATATAAAAAATCTATGTTGAAGATCAGTTGACAGTACAATTTGACAAACATTTATTACTAATAATGCAATGATCTTCAATCAGACACTGAAACAACGAAAATACGAATCTTGTTCTGCGATTTTTCAGATGGTCTTTTTACAACAAAGCGTAAATTGGGCATTGCCACCATGCTTGACTACTGAACTTCGTGGTCTTTTAAAGTATCACCCATGGAAGTTTAGAATAGTGCGTGGAAGATGCGTGATTGCGCCTCTTGCATGAACCTTTGTCGGACACTACCACTAAAGCTATGACTATAATCAAACATGACTTGACTTTGATCGTTTTTAAGTGAACCATAGAGATGAGTGCAATTACCTTTCAGGTACCACAAAAGCATACAAAAAGTTCTATTGGTGTTCAAACTATTTCCGAAAACATCATTTTAATATTGAAAAGCTGCTCAGTTGTGTCTTTTTATATGTATGTGACCCAATTTTATATCCGGTACCTTCAAAGCTACCTTAATATTGCCTTTTTGAATTTTTTTTCTCAGATATCACTGGCTGGAGGAGTGGGAAATGAAAAGTAAAGCAAAATAAATTTTAAAAAATTTAAAAAAGGACATTTGCTCTTCCTGTTAATCGCTGAATGGAATTGATGAAGCCTGTACACGGCCATTTTGATGACGCATGAGCTTGATGATATAATATAAGATAAGATAATCGCTACAACATCGGGAGTTCTATCGCCACTGGGCAGGAACACTTGACCGGGACACGAGAACAAGGGTCGATCGTACAGTCCACTAGCACTTACCATGTCAACAGTGCCTTGTGCTGTCCACCGAATGGTAGGGCTTCACTTTGTTAACACAAATGAAATTTTCTCATTTCTTTCAGCTTATAAATTGAAATTGAAATGAATTAAAGACTGATCACCTTCCGAAACTGCCATGATTATCACAGGTTTCCATAATTCACTGCAGAATTACAATTCAAAGAATATTAGGATAGTAAGAATACGTGGCTAGTTTTGCAAAGTCCCAATCTATTTGTAGACATTCTAAGCGTTGATTATCATGAAGGTAAAGTTAAAAAGGTTTTTATGAATTACCATAGTTAAAGTTGCCCACCTCTAAGCATTTTTTGAGTGAATTTATAGCTGTTTCATGACCGTTTAGAAGGAAAATAGCTTGGGAAAGTCTTATCTCAACTAAAAAGAATAACAAAGAATTCAGTGGTGGATAGTCGTAGGCTAAAAAGCTAACCCCAAGCTGTGCAGTGCCTGCCACCACAGACTCTTTCCACAACGTCCCTCTGTCAGGTTGCTCAGTGTAACGATCTCATATCCAGTGTAGCCTTCAAACAACAGGTAAGAGCTGATCTGCACAGTGCCTGCCATCACAAATTCTTCCCCCAGCATCCCTTGTCAGGTTGCTCAGTGTGACGGTCTCTTTCCAGTGTAGCCTCCACCCATCAGATAAGAGCCAAACGCCACAGTGCCTGCCATCACAAATTCTTCCCCCAGCATCCCTTTGTCAGGTTGCTCAGGGTGACGATCTTCTGTCCAGTGTAGCCTCCATCCATCAGGTAAGAGCCAAACGCCACAGTGCCTGCCATCACAAATTCTTCCCCCAGCATCCCTTTGTCAGGTAGCTCAGTGTGACGGTCTCTGTCCAGTGTAGCCTCCAGCCATTAGATAAGAGCTGAGCTGTACAGGGCCTGCCATCTTAGGTTCTTGTCACAACGTTCCTCTGTCAGGTAGCTCAGTGTGACGGTCTCCTGTCCAGTGGACCTTCCAGCCATCAGGTTATAGCCAGCAATCTCTCGATCAAGAGACGAAACTTGGTAGATTTAGAACGACACACAAAGATTTTTCTACTTCGTTTTTTTCCGATTTAAGCTTTCAGGCTGCAGCGGAAAGCATTTTTTTGCTTCTGTAATTTTTAGTTTTTATTTTAAATTTCCTACCAAGTACTTATCATTATCATTACCTTGACCTTCAATATGTGTTTATCAAGCAAAATCCAGTCGTGCAGTATTTGAATGGTTTTTCTTGATAACATGACTGTCGTGATAGCATTGATTTTGTCAGGACTTTGTGACAGAAAGTGCCTATCATGTGTATGTTACCTACTGCTCAGTCATAGATAACATAGGGCGGCAATCGAGAGCAGATCATCAAAACGACCTTACTTGGAAAATGTTCTATGATCTTTCAACATATCATAACTGTTGCTCTATAAAGCGACACTTGAATTATAATTGAGATAATAATTCATATCTTCATGTTCTCCGTTATCTCGATTGGTTCATTGATAGGGAAGTATGTTTATGTAACCGTTCATCACTTCCGCAAGTTACCTAGTGAAACCAGACTAGTGGTTACCCAATCACTTTACTTCTCTTTTTCTGCCCAAAAGCTCCGTAAAATAAAAATAAAACAGGATGTAATTTTTTTTTTCAGAGGAAGGTGCAATTTAACAATGCATTCTTTTCTGCCAACACATTTGATGTTTTGGGAAAAAAATGATTTGTATGATGCGAAAAAAAACCGCATTGAAAGAAACTAACTGTGAGGGCTCCTATAAGCACCGCAAGACCTTGGCTAAAACTTGAGTTCATTGCACAGGAGTCACTAGGACAGAACGCCTGTCTAATCTACCACAATGACCCATATCAATTCTAGATGAGCTTGTGGTCTTATTTTACTTTATTTGACCATGATGGATGCATATTTGAAAATTAAAAATCTTCAGGAAATTGTTCAAAGGACGAGTTCAACCTCACATCAATCAATCAAAGGCCTTTTTCATCTTGAAGCCTTACAAGAAATTTCGGCTCTCAAGTCACAATCAGAACCTGGAGCGGCAATCACGTTTCTTTGTTTT
>JAWDGP010007559.1:117500-157500 GCA_033675545.1 Elysia crispata
ATTCTTAAGAAATCTGTTTACTCCGTTTCTTTTTCTTTCTTTAAAAAACTTAAGTTCAAAATATTCGAAATGCCATATACTAATTAACTTTGTGTATTGATTTCAATGTGTGTATATTTTATGACAAAGATAAGTATTCGGCCAATCAGACATAGATCAGTGCTTAGAGAAAAACGCATTTTGAGGGATGGATATTTATCAGTGCTGCTGCAGCTGAGCTACGTATGTATATACGGGGAAAGGGGGGAGGCTCAATAGCTGATCTGGTCAACGATACTTTACTCTTTTTCTGGAACATTCTTTATTATAATCCTTCCTTGATTATGTTTGACGTATGTCCCCCTTTGGTCCCTTTTGGAAATACACACAGAAGTGTTTTACATAGTTTTTTGAATAGATTAAAGAGACTGAAATATAAAATTGCAATAAAGAGAAAGCCTGAAGAGAAGTGAGAAGGGAGAAAGAAGAAAATCTTTAAGAGTTAAAGGTGAATGAAGGAGGTAGAGAGGGGGGAGGGGAATGAAATTAAAAAAAGACAAGGAAAGAGGCAGAAATTAAAATAGAGTAAGCAGAGAAATATAAATAATGAATTGGAGAGAGCTGTCTACATAAAAAAAACATGACAGAACGATACAAACGGAAATGATAAGATGGACAGAGAGAAGCAAGTCGGGAGAAGGTGGCAGAAAGGAAGAGCACACTAAAGAAAGAAACCGAGAAACATACCATACTCGAAATACAGAACGGTACAAAATGTCGAGGAGTAAATATAAGTCAAAGAGCAAGAGTGAAGAGGATAGAAATAGTGACAAGGTAGGCAGAGAAGAGGGGAGAGTAGAGAAAGAGAGAAGGAAATCGCGCGTAAAGATAAAAAGAGAATGAAAGAAAAGATGAGAGATAAGCGTAAGGATCAATAGTGGAATCGAGAAAAGAAATTAAGAAAGTTAATACAAAGAGAGGTGTGGAAATGGAAAGGAAAGAAGGGAATAATAACACGGAGAGTTATCCCTACATACATGCATATATTCATACATACATTGACAGAAATTTAGATAAATAGATGGATAGATGGATAAATATATAGATAGAAAGATAAATGACAGGTGACAAATGGATCGGTAAAAAGTTAATAGAAATATAGATAGATAGATAAACAGACAGATAGAAAGAGTGAGTGTGTGTGTATGTGAAAGAGAGAGAGAAAGACAGAGAGAGAGAGAGACAGAGAGAGAGAGAGACAGAGACAGACAGACAGACAGACAGACAGACAGACAGACAGACAGACAGACAGACAGACAGACAGACAGACAGACAGACAGAGAAGGATGTGAATACTAGAAGTAAGGAACATGAGTTATGTCTAGATATAATTTTTAGAAGAAAACAGATAAACAATTGGAATAGAGTTGAGGGTTGAGACTAAAAATTGAATAAGAAAGAGAGAGAGAGAGAAAGAGAGAGAGAGAGAAAGAGAGACAGACAGAGAGACAGACAGACAGACAGACAGACAGACAGAGAGACAGAGAGAGAGAGAGAGGAAGAGAGACCGAGACAGATAGATAGACAGAAAGGCAGACAGAGAGCATTTGCAGACAACTTTATACTGTGTTTGTATATCCAAGTTATCTTGTTGAACCATAGATTGGTGAGTTGTCTTGTAAATGTTGTACTCGTACTATGGTTTGAGTAACTTGTCTTGTTATACCATAGTTTTGGTGAGTTGTCTTTTTAAACTTTAGTTTGAGTAAGTTCTCTTGCTCTACATTAGTTTGAGTAAGTAATCTTGTTATACCATTGTTCGATGAGTTGTCTTGTTATACTATAGTTTAAGTAAGTAATCTTGTTATACCATAGTTTGGTGAGTTGTCTTGTTGTACTATGCTTTGAGTAAGTTGTCTTGTTATACCAAAGTTTGAGTGGGTGATTGCGTTATATCAAATTTTGAGTGAGTGATCCTAATATACCAAGGTTTGTGAGGGTAAGATTGTTACATCAAAGTTTGAGTGATTGGTCGTTCTATACCAAAATCTGTTTGTGTATCACAATGTTTTTTATAAAAGCAAGAGCCAGTGGTCGTGTTTTATCAGTTAGATTTAGTGGTCGTACGATATCAACGTTTTAGTGAGTGGTCATGCTATACCAAAAACTTAGTTAGTGGTCGTGTTATATCAAAGTTTGTGAGTGTTGTCATGTAATATCAAAGTTTGAGGGAGTGGTAATGTTATATAAACGTTTGACTGAGTTGTTATGTTTTATCAAAGTTTGGTGAGTGGTCATGTTATATCAAAGTTTGATTGAGTTGTACTTTTTGTTCCAAAAAATTAGTGAGTAGTCCTTCTTTACCCAAGTTTGAGTGAGTGGTCGTGTTATATCAAACTTTGGTTAAGTGGTCGTGCTATATCAAAGTTTGAGTGTGTGGTCGTGTTATACCAAAGTTTCAGTGAGTTTTCGTGTTATATCAAAATTTGTGTGAGCTGTCGTGTTATTCCAAGGTTTGAGTGAGTGGTCGTGTTATATCAAAGTTTGAGTGAGTGGTCGTGTTATATTAAAATATGAATGAGTGGTCGTGTTATATCAAAGTTGGAGTTAGTGATTGTGCTATATCAAAGTTAAAGTGTGTATTCGTTTTATATCAAAGTTTGAGTGAGTGGTTGTGTTATATCAACATTTGTGTGAGTTTTCGTTTTATTCCAAGGTTTGTGTGAGTGGTAGTGTTATATCAAACTTGGAGTTAGTGGTCGTGTAATATCAAAATTTGTGTGAGTTTTTGTTTTATTCCAAGGTTTGAGTGAGTGGTAGTGTTATATCAAAGTTGGAGTTAGTGTTCGTGTAATAGCAAAGCTTGAGTGAGGTGTCGTGTTATTCCAAGGTTTGCGTGAGTGGTCGTGTTATATTAAAATATGAGTGAGTGGTCGTTTTTATCAAATTTGGAGGTAGTGATTGTGTTATATCAAAGTTGGAGTTAATCGTCGTCTAATATCAAAGTTTGATTTAGATGTCGTGTTATTCCGAGGTTTGGGTGTGTGTTTGTACGATATTCAAATTTGTGTGTTTTATCAGATTTGAGAGTTCGTTTTTTTGTTTCAAATTTTGTGTGAGTGGCCACATTATTCCGACCAGTTTTTAAATTTTGAACTTTTATAGGTGAATAATTGTAAAGTTTTTAAGCGTTTTAACAACGTAGGAAGTTTCTGCTCCAGTGAGATAAGACCTGCTTGAAACCGCAACTACCTCTATGCATTAACAGCTTTTAGGTATTGTCGTGAAAGAGAGAGAGAGAGAGAGAGAGAGAGAGAGAGAGAGAGAGAGAGAGAGAGAGAGAGCAAGAGAGTACATGAGGGACAAAGAGAATGAGAGACAATGTGTGATTTTATATAAAAAATTACTGTGTTTCTATGATTTATTGAACTATTCTGTGTTTATCAGAAAAGAGTATATGGGTATGTATGTTTGTAGGCATATATGTATGTATGTATGTATGTATGTATGTATGTATGTATGTCTTGTCTTGTCTCCAGATCTTTATGGATGTTTGAAACTCAAAGGCCAGAGCGTTGTTCCAATCAAATCATTGACACCAACTTTTTCTGAGATAAAACCTTTTATATTGACATGGTTTTCAAGAGCTCGATCATCTTCCTGATCCAAGCATTATTTATTAGCAGCGCAAACATAGCCAGTATTGTTCCATCAATTTTTGATTGGCCAGCTAAGTTTCTTAGTGTCTACAAAAAGCGAATTCCAAGATTTGTTCAGTTGTTTCCTTGCTCCAAAGATTTGTTCAGAAGCAATATTTAATACCATAAAGTACCTATACGGATTTTACCGCTCTTCATTATAGAATCGTGCAGTAAAAATTAAAAAGTCTGTTTTTAATCTGATAGTAGAAAAGGGATTCTTTGATAATTATTTAACAAATTTGCTTAAACAAAGTAACTAAAATCGTAATATGTACAAGCACATATACTTTTATCCTCTACGAAAACGTCATTCACTTTAATGTTAACATTACCTACAACTCTGTTTTGTAAAACTAGAAAATTTTGTGCGTAGTCACAGATCTTTTGTTGTTCTGTGCTTTCTTCCGTTCACAGTTTAATTAGTTTCAAAAATTAGAAGATTAATTTCTTACATCTGTTTCTTTGCATTTTTCCGACCAAGTCTCTGTTTACGTATTTCATGAAGTAAAAAATGAAACTCTACCGTCTCCCTCACTTTCTATCTCTAACTCTCTCTCTCTGTCTCTCTCTCTCTCTCTCTCACTCTCTCTCTCTCTCTCTCTCACTGTCAATCTCTCTTTCTCCTCTCTCTCTCTCTCTTTCTCTCTCTTTCTCTTCCTATTATTTTTTCTCCGTCTCTCGCTCTCTCTTCACCTGTCTAAAACATAGAAAATAAGAGAAGATAGCTAACAGAATCGAAATCTCTTTCAAAATTCAACTAGGTAGTAATTTGCCAGAAGTATTTTAAGCACAGAAAAGAAATCTACCTTTGGCCGGAATCTAATTCTGTTATGAATAATTCTCAAAACTGTTTCAAATGCGTAACTGCATGCTCTAACTCTGATGAGTATCTAGCGCTTTTTCCATCTGCCAGCACAACCCAGTGATAGAGTGTGATTGAGAGATATCACACGGCACAGTCCATTGATAGCGTGTGAATCAGATATATCACAGCACCCTCCAGTGATAAACTGTGAATGAGAGATATCACAGCACCCTCCAGTGATAGAGTGTGAATGAGAGATATCAGAGCACCACCCGGTGATAGAGAGCGAATAAGAGATATCACAGCACCACGCGTTGATAGAGAGCGAATGAGAGATATCGCAGCACCACCTCGTGATAGAGAGCGAATGAGAGATATCACAGCACCACGCTTTGATAGAAAGCGAATGAGAGATATCGCAGCACCACCCGGTGATAGAGAGCGAATGAGAGATATCGCAGCACCACCCGGTGATAGAGAGTGAATGAGAGATATCACAGCACCACGCTTTGATAGAGAGCGAATGAGAGATATCACAGCACCACGCTTTGATAGAAAGCGAATGAGAGATATCGCAGCACCACCCGGTGATAGAGAGCGAATGAGAGATATCACAGCACCACCTCGTGATAGAGAGTGAATGAGAGATATCACAGCACCACCTCGTGATAGAGAGCGAATGAGAGATATCACAGCACCACGCGTTGATAGAGAGCGAATGAGAGATATCGCAGCACCACCTCGTGATAGAGAGTGAATGAGAGATATCACAGCACCACCTCGTGATAGAGAGCGAATGAGAGATATCACAGCACCACCCAGTGATAGAGAGCGAATGAGAGATATCACAGCACCACCTCGTGATAGAGAGCGAATGAGAGATATCACAGCACCACCTCGTGATAGAGAGCGAATGAGAGATATCACAGCACCACCTCGTGATAGAGAGCGAATGAGAGATATCACAGCACCACCTCGTGATAGAGAGCGAATGAGAGATATCACAGCACCACCTCGTGATAGAGAGCGAATGAGAGATATCACAGCACCACGCGTTGATAGAGAGCGAATGAGAGATGTCGCAGCACCACCTCGTGATAGAGAGCGAATGAGAGATATCACAGCACCACCCAGTGATAGAGAGCGAATGAGAGATATCAGAGCACCACCCGGTGATAGAGAGTGAATGAGAGATATTACAGCACCACCCGGTGATAGAGAGCGAATGAGAGATATCACAGCACCACCTCGTGATAGAGAGCGAATGAGAGATATCACAGCACCACCCGGTGATAGAGAGCGAATGAGAGATATCACAGAACAATCCAGTGATAGAGAGCGAATGAGAGATATCACAGAACAATTCAGTGATAGAGAGCGAATGAGAGATATCACAGAACAATCCAGTGATAGAGAGCGAATGAGAGATATCACAGAACAATCCAGTGATAGAGAGCGAATGAGAGATATCACAGAACAATCCAGTGATAGAGAGCGAATGAGAGATATCACAGAACAATCCAGTGATAGAGAGCGAATGAGAGATATCACAGAACAATGCAGTGATAGAGAGCGAATGAGAGATATCACAGAACAATCCAGTAATAGAGAGCGAATGAGAGATATCACAGCACCACCCAGTGATAGAGAGCGAATGAGAGATATCACAGCACCACCTCGTGATAGAGAGCGAATGAGAGATATCACAGCACCACCTCGTGATAGAGAGCGAATAAGAGATATCACAGCACCAAACAGTGATAGAGAGCGAATGAGAGATATCACAGCACCACCTCGTGATAGAGAGTGAATGAGAGATATCACAGCATCACCTCGTGATAGAGAGCGAATGAGAGATATCACAGCACCACGCGTTGATAGAGAGCGAATGAGAGATATCGCAGCACCACCTCGTGATAGAGAGTGAATGAGAGATATCACAGCACCACCTCGTGATAGAGAGCGAATGAGAGATATCACAGCACCACCCGGTGATAGAGAGTGAATGAGAGATATTACAGCACCGCCTCGTGATAGAGAGCGAATGAGAGATATCACAGCACCACCTCGTGATAGAGAGCGAATGAAAGATATCACAGCAACACCCGGTGATAGAGAGCGAATGAGAGGTATCACAGCACCACCCGGTGATAGAGAGCGAATGAGAGGTATCACAGCACCACCCGGTGATAGAGAGCGAATGACAGATATCACAGAACCCTCCAGTGATAGAGTGCGAATGACGGATATCACAAGACCACCCAGTGATAGAGAGCGAATGAGAAATATCACAGAACCATTCAGTGATAGCGAGCGAATGACAGATATCACAGTACCCTCCAGTGATAAAGTGCGAATGACAGACATCACAGCACAGTCCAGTGATAGAGTGCGAATGAGAGATATCACAGCACACTCAAGTGATAAAGTGTGAATGAGAGATATCACAGCACGCTCCAGTGATAAAGTGTGAATGAGAGATATCACAGCACCCTCCAGTATGAGAGATAGCGAAGAACCCTCCATTGATAGAGTGTGAATGAGAGAGATCGCAGCACTGTCCAGTGATATAGTGTGAATGAGATATATCACACGGCCCAGTCCAGTGAGAGAGTGCGAATGACAAATATCACAGGACTGCCCACTGATAGAGTGTAAATCACAGATATCACACGGCCCAGTCCAGTGATAGAGTGCGAATGACAGATATCACAGAACAATCCAGTGATATAGAGAGCGAATGAGAGATATCACAGCACCACCCGGTGACAGAGAGCGAATAAGAGATATCACAGCACCATCCGGTGATAAAGAGCGGGTGAGAGATATCACAGAACAATCCAGTGATAGAGAGCGAATGAGATATATCACAGAACAATCCAGTAATAGAGAGCGAATGAGAGATATCACAGAACAATCCAGTGATAGAAAGCGAATGAGAGATATCACAGAACAATCCAGTGATAGAGAGCGAATGAGAGATATTACAGAACAATCCAGTGATAAAGAGCGAATGAGAGATATCACAGCATACTCAACTGATAAATTGTCAATTCGAGATATCACAGTACCCTCCAGTGATAAAGTGTGAATGAAAGATATCACAGCACCTTCCAGTGAGAAAGTGTGAATGAGAGATAGCAAATAACCCTCCATTGATAGAGTGTGAATGAGAGATATCACAGAACCCTCCAGTAATGGAGTGTGAATGAGAGAGATCGCAGCACTGTCCAGTGATAGAGTGTGAATGAGATATATCACACGGCCCAGTCCAGTGAGAGAGTGCGAATGACAAATATCACAGGACTGCCCAGTGATAGAGTGTAAATCACAGATATCACACGGCCCAATCCAGAGATAGAGTGCGAATGACAGATATCACAGCACTGCCCAGTGATAGAGAGTGAATGAGAGATATCATACGGCCCAGTCCAGGGATGGAGTCGGAATGACAGATATCACAGCACTGCCCAGTGATAGAGAGTGAATGAGAGATATCATACGGCCCAGTCCAGGGATGGAGTCGGAATGACAGATATCACAGCACTGCCCAGTGAAATAGTATGAATGAAAGATATCACAAGGCCCAGTCCAGTGATAGAGTGCGAATGCGAGATATCACACAGCCTAGTCCAGTGATAGAGTGTGAACGAGAGATATCACACAGCCCCGTCTGTTGATAGAGTGTGAATGACAGATATCACAGCACCCTCCAGTGATAGAGTGCGAATAACAGGTATCACAGCACCCTCCAGTGATAGAGTGCGAGTGACAGATATCACAGCACCCTCCAGTTATAGAATATTAATGACAGATATCACAGAACCCTCCATTGATAGAGTGTGAATGACAGATATCACAGCACTGTTCAGTGCTAGAGTGTGAATGAGAGGTATCACACGGCCCAGTCCACTGAGAGTGTGCGATGACAGATATCACAGGACTGCCAAGTGATAAATTGTGAATGAGAGATATCATACATCCCAGTCCAGTGATAGAGTGCGAATGACAGATATCACAGCACTGCCCAGTGATAGAGAGTAAATGAGAGATATCATACGGCCCAGTTCAGTCATAGAGTGCGAATGATAGATATCAATAGAACAATCCAGTAATAGAGAGCGAATGAGAGATATCACAGAACAATCCACTTATGGAGAGCGAATGAGAGATATCACAGCACCACCCGGTGATAGAGAGCGAATGAGAGATATCACAGCACCATCCGGTGATAGAGAGCGGGTGAGAGATATCACAGAACAATCCAGTGATAGAGAGCGAATGAGAGATATTACAGAACAATCCAGTGATAGCGAGCGAATGAGAGATATCACAGCATACTCAACTGATAAATTGTCAATACGAGATATCACAGCACCCTCCAGTGATAAAGTGTGAATGAGAGATATCACAGCACCCTCCAGTGAGAAAGTGTGAATGAGAGATAGCAAATAACACTCCATTGATAGAGATTGAATGAGAGATATCACAGCACCCTCCAGTTATAGAATATTAATGACAGATATCACAGCACCCTCCATTGATAGAGTGTGAATGACAGATATCACAGCACTGTCCAGTGATAGAGTGTGAATGAGAGGTATCACACGGCCCAGTCCACTGAGAGTGTGCGATGACAGATATCACAGGACTGCCAAGTGATAGAGTGTGAATGAGAGATATCATACGGCCCAGTCCAGTGATAGAGTGCGAATGACAGATATCACAGCACTGCCCAGTGATAGAGAGTAAATGAGAGATATCATACGGCCCAGTTCAGTCATAGAGTGCGAATGACAAATATCAATAGAACAATCCAGTATTAGAGAGCGAATGAGAGATATCACAGAACAATCCACTTATGGAGAGCGAATGAGTGATATCACAGCACCACCCGGTGATAGAGAGCGAATGAGAGATATCACAGCACCATCCGGTGATAGAGAGCGGGTGAGAGATATCACAGAACAATCCAGTGATAGAGAGCGAATGAGAGATATAACAGAACAATCCAGTGATAGAGAGCGAATCAGAGATATCACAGAACATCCAGTGATAGAGAGCGAATGAGAGATATTACAGAACAATCCAGTGATAGAGAGCGAATGAGAGATATTACAGAACAATCCAGTGATAGAAAGCGAATCAGAGATATCACAGAACATCCAGTGATAGAGAGCGAATGAGATATATCACAGAACAATCCAGTGATAGAGAGCGAATGAGAGATATCACAGCATACTCAACTGATAAATTGTCAATACGAGATATCACAGCACCCTCCAGTGATAAATTGTGAATGAGAGAGATCGCAGCACTGTCCAGTGATAGAGTGTGAATGAGATATATCACACGGCCCAGTCCAGTGAGAGAGTGCGAATGACAAATATCACAGGACTGCCCAGTAATTGAGTGTAAATCACAGATATCACACGGCCCAATCCAGTGATAGAGTGCGAATGACAGATATCACAGCACTGCCCAGTGAAAGATATTGAATGAGAGATATCATACGGCCCAGTCCAGTGATAGAGTGCGAATGACAAATATCACAGCACTGCCCAGTGATATAGTATGAATGAAAGATATCACAAGGCCCAGTCCAGTGATAGAGTGCGAATGCGAGATATCACACAGCCTAGTCCAGTGATAGAGTGTGAACGAGAGATATCACACAGCCCAGTCTATTGATAGAGTGTGAATGACAGATATCACAGCACCTTCCAGTGATAGAGTGCGAATAACAGGTATCACAGCACCTTCCAGTGATAGAGTGCGAGTGACAGATATGACAGCACCCTCCAGTGATAGAGTGCGAATAACAGGTATCACAGCACCCTCCAGTGATAGAGTGCGAGTGACAGGTATCACAGCACCCTCCAGTGATAGAGTGCGAGTGACAGATATCACAGCACCCTCCAGTGATAGAGTATTAATGACAGATATCACAGAACCCTCCAGTGATAGAGTGCGAATGACAGATATCAAAGAACCCTCCAGTGATAAAGTGTGAATGAGAGATATCACAGCACCCTCCAGTGATAGAGTGTGAATGAGAGATATCACAGCACTGTCCAGTGATAGAGTGTGAATGAGAGATATTATACGGCCCAGTCCAGTGATAGAGTGCGAATGACAGATATCACAGCACTGCCCAGTGATAGAGAGTGAATGAGAGATATCATACGGCCCAGTCCAGTGATAGAGTGCGAATGACAGATATCACAGAACAATCCAGTGATAGAGAGCGAATGAGAGATATATCAGAACAATCCAGTGATAGAGAGCGAATGAGAGATATCACAGCATCATCCGGTGATAGAGAGCGGGTGAGAGATATCACAGAACCATTCAGTGATAGAGAGCGAATGACAGATATCACAGAACAATCCAGTGATAGAGAGCGAATGAGAGATATCACAGAACCATCCAGTGTTAGAGTGCGAATTACAGATACCACAAGACCCTCCAGTGACAGAGTGCGAATGACATAAATCACAGCACCTTCCAGTGATAAAATGCGAATGACATATATCACAGCACCCTCCAGTCATAGAGTGCGAATGACAGAAATCTCAGCACAGTCCAGTGAGAGAGTGCGAATGACAAATATCACAGGACTGCCCAGTGATAGAGTGCAAATAACAGATATCACACGGCCCAGTTATGTGATAGAGTCCGAATGACAGATATCACAGCACTGCCCAGTGATAGAGAGTTAATGAGAGATATTATACGGCCCAGTCCAGGGTTAGAGTCCGAATGACAGATATCACAGCATTGCCCAGTGATATAGTATGAATGAAAGATATCACACGGCCCAGTCCAGTGATAGAGTGTGAATCAGAGATATCACACAGCCCAGTCTAGTGATAGAGTGTGAATGACAGATAGCACAGAACCCTCCAGTGATAGAGTGTGAATGATAGATATCACAGCACCCTCCAGTGATAGAGTGCGAGTGACAGATATCACAGCACCCTCCAGTGATAGAGTATTAATGACAGGTATCACGGAATTCTCCAGTGATAGAGTGCGAACGAAAGATATCACAGAACCCTCCAGTGATAAAGTGTGAATGAGAGATATCACAGCACCCTCCAGTGATAGAGTGTGAATGAGAGATATCACAGCACCCTCCAGTGATAGAGTGTGAATGAGAGAGATCACAGCACTGTCCAGTGATAGAGTGTGAATGAGAGGTATCACACGGCCCAGTCCACTGAGAGTGTGCGAATGACAGATATCACAGCACTGCCCAGTGATAGAGAGTGAATGAGAGATATCGTACGGCCCAGTCCAGTGATAGAGTGCGAATGACAGATATCACAGAACAATCCAGTGATAGAGAGCGAATGAGAGATATCACAGAACAATCCACTTATGGAGAGCGAATGAGAGATTTCACAGCACCACCCGGTGATAGAGAGCGAATGAGAGATATCACAGCACCACCCGGTGATAGAGAGCGAATGAGAGATATCACAGAACAATCCAGTGATAGAGAGAGAATGAGAGATATCAATAGAACAATCCAGTAATAGAGAGCGAATGAGAGATATCACAGCACCACCCGGTGATAGAGAGCGAATGAGAGATATCACAGCACCACCCGGCGATAGAGAGCGAATGAGAGATATCACAGAACAATCCAGTGATAGAGAGAGAATGGGAGATATCAATAGAACAATCCAGTGATAGAGAGCGAATGAGAGATATCACAGAACAATCCAGTGAGAGAGAGCAAATGAGAGTAATCACGGAACAATCCAGTGATGAAGAGCGAATGAGAGATATCACAGAACAATCCAGTGATAATGAGGCAATGAGAGATATCACAGAACAATTCAGTGATAGAGAGTGAATGAGAGATATCACAGAACCATTCAGTGATAGAGAGCGAATGACAGATCTCACAGCACCATTCCGTGTTAGAGTGCGAATGACAGATATCACAAGACCCTTCAGTGATAGAGTGCGAATGACATAAATCACAGCACCCTCCAGTCATAGGGTGCGAATGACAGAAATCTCAGCACAGTCCAGTGAGAGAGTGCCAATGACAAATATCACAGGACTGCCCAGTGATAGAGTGTAAATCACAGATATCACACGGCCCAGTTCAGTGATAGAGTCCGAATGACAGATACCAGAGCACTGCCCAGTGATATAGTATGAATGAAAGATATCACAAGGCCCAGTCCAGTGATAGAGTGTGAATTACAGATATCACACAGCCCAGTCTAGTGATAGAGTGTGAATGACAGATATCACAGCACCCTCCAGTGATAGAGTGCGAGTGACTGATATCACAGAACCCTCCAGTGACAGAGTGCGAATGAGAGATATCACAGAATCATTCAGTGATAGAGAGCGAATGAGAGATAACACAGAACAATCCAGTGATAGAAAGCGAATGAGAGGTATCATAGCATCACCCGGTGATAGAGAGCGAATGAGAGATATCACAGAATAATCCAGTGATAGAGAGTGAATGAAAGATATCACCGAACCATCCAGTGTTAGAGTGCGAATGACAGATATCACAAGACCCTCCAGTGATAGAGTGCGAATGACATAAATCACAGCACCCTCCAGTGATAAAGTGCGAATGACATATATCACAGCACCCACCAGTGATAGAGTACGAATGACAGAAATCAGAGCACAGTCCAGTGAAAGAGTGGGAATGAGAGATATTACGGCACTCTCAAGTGATAAAATGTGAATGAGAGATAACGCAGAACCCTTCAGTGATAAAGTATGAATGAGAGATTGCAAAGAACTCTCCATTGATAGAGTGTGAATGAGAGAGATCACAGCACTGTCCAGTGATAGAGTGTGAACGAGATATATCACACGGCCCAGTCCAGTGAGAGAGTGCGAATGACAAATATCACAGGACTGCCCAGTGATAGAGTGTAAATGACAGATATCACACGGCCCAGTCCAGTGATAGAGTGCGAATGACAGATATCACAGCACTGCCAAGTGATAGAGAGTGAATGAGAGAATATCATACGGCCCAGTCATAGAGCGTGAATGAGAGATATCACAGTACTGTCCAGTGATAGAGCCTGAATGATTGAGATCACAGCACTGTCCAGTGATAGAGCATGACTGAGAGAGATTACAACACTGTCCAGTGATAGAGTGTGAATGAGAGAGATCATAGCACCGTCCAGTAATAGAGTGTGAATAAGAGATATCACAGCACTGTCCAGTGATAGAGGGTGAATTTGAGAGATCACAGAACTGTCCAGTTATAGAGGGTGAAATAGAAATATTTCACACGGCCCAGTACAGTGAAAGAGGGTGAATGAGAGATATCACACGGCCCAGTCCAGTGACAGAGTGTGAATGAGAGATATCACATAGCCCAGTCTAGTGATAGAGAGTGAATGACAGATATCACAGAACCCTCCAGTGATAGAGTGTGAAGGACAGATATCACAGAACCCTCCAGTGATAGAGTGCGAATGACAGATATCACAGCACCCTCCAGTGATAGAGTACGAATGAGAGAGATCACAGCACTGTTCAGTGATAGAGTGTGAATGCGAGGTATCACACGGCCCAGTCCACTGAGAGTGTGCGAATGACAGATATCACAGCACTGTCTCGTGATAGAGCCTGAATGTTTGAGATCACAGCATTGTCCAGTGATAGAGTATGAATTAGACAGATCACAGCACTACTCAGTGATAGAGTTTGAATGAGAGAGATCACAGCACTTTTCAGTGATAGAGCGTGAATAAGAGATATCACAGTACTGTCCAGTGATACAGTTTAAGTGAGAGAGATCACAGCACTGTCTGGTGACAGAGTGTGAATGAGAGATATCACACGGCCCAGTCCAGTCATAGAGTGTGAATGAGAGATATCACAGCACCCTCCAGTTATAGAATGTTAATGAGACAGATCACATCACTGTCGAGTGATAGAGTGTGAATGAGAGACATCACAGCACTGTCGAGTGATGGAGGGTGAATGAGAGAGATCACAACACTGTCCAGTGATAGATTGTGAATGAGAGAGATCACAGAACTGTCCAGTGATATAGGGTGAATGAGAGATATCACACGGCCCAGTCCAGTGATGGAGGTGAATGAGAGAGATCACAGCACTGTCCAGTGATAGAGGGTGATTTAGAGATATTACATGCGCCCCAGTACAATGATAGAGGGTGAATGAGAGATATCACACGGCCCAGTACAGTGATAGAGTGTGAATGAGAGATATCACACAGCCCAGTCTAGTGATAGAGTGTGAATGACATATATCACAGAACCCTGCAGTGATAGAGTGTGAATGACAGATATCACAGCACTCTCCAGTGATAGAGTGCAAATGACAGATATCACAGCACCCTCCAGTGATAGAGTACGAATGACAGATATCACAGCACTATCCAGTGATAAAGTATTAATGTCAGATATCACAGAAAACTCCAGTGATAGAGTGCGAATGACAGATATCACAGCACCCTCCAGTGATAGAGTGTGAATGAGAGAGATCACAGCACTGTCCAGTGATAGAGTGTGAATGCGAGGTATGACAGCACTGTCCCGTGATAGAGCCTGAATAAGAGATATCACAGTACTGTCCAGTGATACAGTTTAAGTGAGAGAGATCACAGCACTGTCTGGTGACAGAGAGTAAATGAGAGATATCACACGGCCCAGTCCAGTCATAGAGTGTGAATGAGAGATGTCACAGCACCCTCCAGTTATAGAGTGTTAAAGAGACAGATCACAGCACTGTCGAGTGATAGAGGGTGAATGAGAGAAATCACAGCACTGTCGAGTGATAGAGGTCGAATGAGAGAGATCACAGAACTGTCCAGTGATAGAGGGTGAATGAGAGAGATCACAGCACTGTCCAGTGATAGAGGGTGAATGAGAGAGATCACAGCACTGTCCAGTAATAGAGGGTGAATGAGAGAGATCACAGAACTGTCCAGTGATAGAGGGTGAATGAGGGAGATTACAGCACTGTCCAGTGATAGAGGGTGAATTTGAGAGATCACAGAACTGTCCAGTTATAGAGGGTGAAATAGAAATATTTTACACCGCCCAGTACAGTGAAAGAGGGTGAATGAGAGATATCACACGGCCCAGTCCAGTGACAGAGTGTGAATGAGAGATATCACATAGCCCAGTCTAGTGATAGAGTGTGAATGACAGATATCATAGAACCCTCCAGTGATAGAGTGTGAAGGACAGATATCACAGAACCCTCCAGTGATAGAGTGCGAAGGACAGATATCACAGCACCCTCCAGTGATAGAGTACGAATGAGAGAGATCACAGCACTGTTCAGTGATAGAGTGTGAATGCGAGGTATCACACGGCCCAGTCCACTGAGAGTGTGCTAATGACAGATATCACAGCACTGTCCAGTGATTGAGCGTGAATAAGAGAGATCACAGCACTGACCAACGATAGAGGGTGAATGAGAGAGATCACAGCACTGTCCAGTGATAGAGCGTGAATGAGAGACATCCCGGCACTGTTCGGTGATAGAGTTTGAATGAGAAAGATCATAGCACCGTCCATTGATAGAGTGTGAAAAGAGAGATTATAGCACTTTCTAGTGATAAGGTGTGAATGAGAGATATCACACGGCCAACTCCATTGATAGATTGTGAATATGAGATATCACGGCAACCTCCAGTGAAAGAGTGTGAATGAGAGAGATCATAGCACTGTACAGTGCAGTGATGGAGTGAGAATGAGATATATTCCAGCACTGTCCAGTGAAAGAGTGTGAATGAGAGAGATAATAGCACCGTCCATTGATAGAGTGTGAACGACAGATATCACAGCACTTTCCAGTGATAGTGAGTGAATGTGAGATATCACACGGTCCAGTCCAGTGATAGAGTGCGAATAACAGATAGCACAGCATTTCTCAGTGATAGAAAGTTAATGAGAGATATCACATGGCCCAGTTCAGCGATAGAGTGTGAATAAGAGATATCACAGACTCTTCAAGGATAAAATGTGAATTAGAGATATCACAGCACCCTCCAGTGATAGACTGTGAATGAGAGATATCACAGCACCTTCCAGTGATAGAGTGTGAATTAGAGATAGCACAGCACCCTCCAGTGATAGAGTGTGAAGGACAGATATCACAGCACTGCCCAGTGATAGAGTGATAATGAGAGATATCACACGGCCCAGTCCAGTGATAGAGTGTGAATGAGAGATATAACAGCACCCTCCAGTGATAGAATGTGAATGAGAGATATCACACGGCTCAGTCCAGTGATAGAGTGTGAATTAGAGATATCACAGCACCCTCAAGTGATAAACTGTGAATGAGAGAGATCACAGCACTATCCAGTGATAGAGTGTGAATGGGAGAGATCATAGCACCGTCCAGTGATAGAGTGTGAATAAGAGATATCACAGCACTTCTCAGTGATAGAGCATTAATGAGAGAGATCACAGCACTGTCCAGTGATAGAGTGTGAATGAGAGAGATCACAGCATTGTCCAGTGATAGAGTGTGAATAAGAGAGATCACAGCACTGTCCAGTGATAGAGCATGAATGAGATATCACAGTACTGTCCAGTGATAGAGACTGAATGATTAAGATCACAGCACTGTCCAGTGATAGAGCATGAATGAGACAGATCACAGCACTACTCAGTGATAGAGCATGAATGAGACAGATCACAGAACTGTCCAGTGATGTAGCATGAATGAGAGAGATTACAACACTGTCCAGTGATAGAGTGTGAATGAGAGAGATCATAGCACCGTCCAGTGATAGAGTGTGAATAAGAGATAGCACAGCTCTGTCCAGTGATAGATTGTGAATGAGAGATATCACAGCACTATCCCGTGATAGAGCCTGAATGTTTGAGATCACAGCACTGTCCAGTGATAGAGTATGAATTAGACAGATCACAGCGGTACTCAGTGATAGAGTGTGAGAGAGAGAGAGCGTGAATAAGAGATATCACAGTACTGTCCAGTGATACAGTTTAAATGAGAGAGATCACAGCACTGTCTGGTGACAGAGTGTGAATGAGAGATATAACACGGCCCAGTCCAGTCAAAGAGTGTGAATGAGAAATATCACAGCACCCTCCAGTTATAGAGTGTTAATGAGACAGATCACAGCACTGTCGAGTGATCGAGGGTGAATGAGAGACATCAAAACACTGTCCAGTGCTAGAGGGTGAATGAGAGAGATCACAGAACTGTCCAGTGATATAGGGTGAATGAGAGATATCACACGGCCCAGTCCAGTGATGGAGGTGAATGAGAGAGATCACAGCACTGTCCAGAGATAGAGCGTGAATAAGAGATATCCCGGCACTGTTCAGTGATAGAGTGTGAATGAGAGATATCACACGGCCCAGTCCATTGATAGAGTGTAAATAAGAGATATCAAGGCACCCTCCAGTGATAGAGTGTAATGTGAGAGATCCTAGCACTGTCCAGTGATGGAGTGTGAATGATATATATATATCCCAGCACTTTCCAGTGAACGAGTGTGAATGAGAGAGATCATAGCAGCGTCCATTGATAGAGTGTGAATGCGAGAGTTCATAGCACCGTCCATTGATAGAGTGTTAACGAGAGATATCACAGCACTTTCCAATGATAGAGAGTGAATATGAGATATCACACGGTTTAGTCCAGTGATAGAGTGCGAATAACAGATAGCACAGCATTTCTCAGTGATAGAAAGTTAATGAGAGATATCACATGGCCCAGTTCAGCGATAGAGTGTGAATAAGAGATATCACAGACTCTTCAAGGATAAAATGTGAATTAGAAATATCACAGCACCCTCCAGTGATAGACTGTGAATGAGAGATATCACAATACCCTCCAGTGATAGAGTGTGAATGAGAGATAGCACAGCACCTTCCAGTGATAGAGTGTGAATGACAGATACCACAGCACTGCCCAGTGATAGAGTGATAATGAGAGATATCCCACGGCTCAGTCCAGTGATTGAGTGTGAATGAGAGATATAACAGCACCCTCCAGTCATAGAATGTGAATGAAAGATATCACACGGCCCAGTCTACTGATAGAGTGTGAATAAGAGATATCACAGCACCCTCAAGTGATAAACTGTGAATGAGAGAGATCACAGCACTATCCAGTGATAGAGTGTGAATGGGAGAGATCATAGCACCGTCCAGTGATAGAGTGTGAATTAGAGATATCACAGCACTGCCAAGTGATAGAGAGTGAATGAGAGAGATCATAACACCGTCCAGTGATAGAGTGTGAATGAGAGATATCACAGGACTGTCCAGTGATAGAGCGTGAATGTGAGATATCACAGCACTGTCCAGTGATAGAGCGTGAATGAGAGATATCACAGCACTGTCCCGTGATAGAGCCTGAATGATTGAGATCACAGCACTGTCCAGTGATAGAGCATGAATGAGAGATATCACAGCACTACTCAATGATAGAGTGTGAATGAGAGAGATCACAGCACTTTTCAGTGATGTGGTGAATGAGAGAGATCACAGCACCATCCAGTGATAGAGTGTGAATGAGAGAGATCACAGCACTGTCCAGTGATAGAGTGGAACCAGAGATATCACAGCACTGTCCAGTGATAGAGTGTGAATAAGAGAGAACATAGCACTGTCCATTGATAGAGTGTGAATGAGAGATATCACAGCGCTGTCCAGGTGATAGAGCGTGAATGAGAGATATCACAGCACTGTCCAGTGATAGAGTGAGAGAGTGGTAATGACAGATATCACAGCACTGTCCAGTGATAGAGTGTGAATGAGAGATATCACAGCACTGTCCAGTGATAGAGTGTGAATGAGAGATATCACACGGCCCAGTCCAGTGATAGAGTGTGAATGAGAGATATCACAGCACCCTCCAGTGATAGAGTGTGAATAAGAGAGATCACAGCACTGTCCAGTGATAGAGGGTGAATGAGAGAGATCACAGCACTGTCCAGTGATAGAGGGTGAATGAGAGAGATCACAGCACTGCCCATTGATATAGTATGAATGAGAGATATCACACGGCCCAGTCCAGTGATAGAGTGTGAATGAGAGATATCACAGCACTGTCCAGTGATAGAGTGTGAATGAGAGATATCACAGCACTGTCCAGTGATAGAGTGTGAATGAGAGATATCACACGGCCCAGTCTATTGATAACTGTGAATAAGAGATATCACGGCACCCTCCAGTGATAGAGTGTGAATGAGAGAGATCATAGCACCATCCATTGATAAAGTGTGAATGAGAGATATCACAGCACTGTCCAGTGATAGAGTGTGAATGAGAGAGGTCATAGCACCGTCCATTGATAGAGTGTGAGTGAGAGAGATCATAGCACCGTCCATTGATAGAGCGTGAATGAGAGATATCACAGCACTTTCCAGTGATAGAGATTGAATGTGAGATATCACACGGTTCAGTCCAGTGATAGAGTGCGAATGACAGATAGCACAGCACTGCCTAGTGATAGAAAAGTAAGGAGAGATATGACATTGCTCAGTCCAGTGATAGAGTGTGAATGAGAGATATCACAGCACCCTCCAGTGATAAAATGTGAATTAGAGATATCACAGCACCCTCCACTGATAGACTGTGAATGTGAGATATCACAGTACCCTCATATTATAGAGTGTGAATGAGAGATAGCACAGCACCTTCCAGTGATAGAGTGTGAATGTCAGATATCACAGCACTGCCCAGTGATAGAGTATGAAGGAGAGATATCACACGGCCCAGTCCGGTAATAGAGTGCGAATGAGAGATATCACAGCACTGTCCAGTGATAGAGAGTAAATGAGAGATATCACACGGCCCAGTCAAGTGATAGAGTGTGAATGAGAGATATCAAACGGCCCAGTCTAGTGATAGAGTGTGAATGAGAGATATCACACGGCCCAGTCCAGTGATAGAGTGTGAATGAGAGATATCACAGCACTGTCAGGTGATAGAGTGTGAATGAAAGATATCACAGCAGTGCCTAGTGAAAGAGAGTGAATCAAAAATATTACACGGCCCAGGGCAGTGATTAAGTGTGAATAAGAGATATCACAAAACCCTCCATTGATAAAGTGTGAATTAGAGATATCACGGCACCCTTCAGTGATAGAGTGTGAATGAGAGAGATCACAGCACTGTCCAGTGATAGAGAGTAAATGAGAGATATCCCAGCACTGTCCAGTGATAGAGTGTGAATTAGAGCGATCCCTGCTCTGTCCAGTAATAGAGTGTAAATGACAGATATCCCAGCACTGTCCAGTGATAGAGTGTGAATGAGAGAGATCATAGCACCGTCCATTGATAGAGTGTGAATGAGAGATATCCCAGCACTGTCCAGTTATAGAGTGTGAACGAGAGATATCACAGCACTGCCAATTTGATAGAGTGTGAATGAGAGATATCACAGCACATTCCAGTGTTAGAGTGTGAATGAGAGAGATCACAGCAATGACCAACGATAGAGCGTGAATGAGAGAGATCACAGCACTGCCCATTTGATAGAGTGTGAATGAGAGATATCACAGCACATTCCAGTGTTAGAGTGTGAATGAGAGAGATCACAGCACTGGCCAACGATATAGCGTGAATGAGAGAGATCAAAGCACTGCCCAGTGATAGAGTGTGAATGAGAGATATTACAGCACTGTCTGTGATAGAGTGTGAATGAGAGATATCACAGCACCATCCAGTGATAGAGTGTGAATGAGAGATATCACAGCACCATCCAGTGATAAAGCGTGAATGAGAGAGATCACAGCTCCATCCAGTGATATAGTTAGAATGAGAGAGATCACAGCACTGACCAACGATAGAGCGTGAATGAAAGAGATCACAGCACTGCCCAGTGATAGAGTGTGAATGAGGGAGATCACAGCACCATACAGTGATATAGGGTGAATGAGAGATCACAGCACCATCCAGTGATAGTGCGTGAATGAGAGAGATCACAGCACTTTCCAGTGGAAAAGCGTGAATGAGAGATATCCCGGCACTGTCCAGTGATAGAATGTGAATGAGAGAGATTATAGCACTTTCTAATGATAGAGTGTGAATGAGAGATATCGCACGACCCAGTCCATTGATAGAGTGTAAATAAGAGATATCGCGGCACCCTCGAGTGATAAAGTGTGAATGAGAGAGATTACCGCACTGTCCAATGATAGAGTGTGAATGAGAGATATCACAGCACTTTCCAGTGATAGAGTGTGCATGAGAGAGATCATAGCACCGTCCAGTGATAGAGTGTGAATGACAGATATCGCAGCACTGTCCAGTGATAGAGCGTGAATGAGAGATATCAAAGCACTGTCCAGTGATAGAGTGTGAATGAGAGATATCACAGCACCATCCAGTAATAGAGTGTGAATGAGAGAGATCACAGCACCATCCAGTGATAGAATTTGAATGAGAGAGATCACAGCACTGACCAACGATAGAGCGTGAATGAGAGAGATCACAGCACTGCCCAGTGATAGAGTGTGAATGAGAAATATCACAGCACCCTCCAGAGATAGAGCGTGAATGAGAGAGATCACAGCACTGTCTGTGATAGAACGCAAATGAGAGAGATCACAGCACCATCCAGTGATAGATCGTGAATGAGAGAGATCACAGCACCATCCAATGATAGAGCGTGAATGAGAGAGATCACAGCACTATCCAGTAATAGAGCGTGAATAACAGAGATCACAGAACTGACCAACGATAGAGCGTGAATGAGAGAGATCACAGCACTGCCCAGTGATAGAGTGTGAATGAGAGAGATCACAGCACCTTCCAGTGAAACAGCGTGAATGAGAGATATCCCGACACTGTCCAGTGATAGAGTGTGAATGAGAGAGATCATAGCACCGTTCACTGGTAGAGTGTGAAAAAGAGAGATTATAGCACTTTCCAGTGATAGAGTGTGAATGAGAGATATCACACGGCCCAGTCCAGTGATAGAGGGTGAATGAGAGAGATCACAGCACCATCCAGTGATAGAGCGTGAATGAGAGAGATCACAGCACCATCCAGTGATAGAGCGTGAATGAGAGAGATCACAGCACCATCCAGTGATAGAGCGTGAATGAGAGAGATCACAGCACTGTCCAGTGATAGAGCGTGAATGAGAGAGATCACAGCACTGTCCAGTGATAGAGCGTGAATGAGAGAGATCACAGCACCATCCAGTGATAGAGCGTGAATGAGAGAGATCACAGCACTGACCAACGATAGAGTGTGAATGAGAGAGATCACAGCACTGCCCAGTGATAGAGCGTAAATGAGAGATATCACAGCACTGTCATGTGAAAGTGCGTGAATGAGAGATATCCAGGCACTGTTCAGTGATAGAGTGTGAATGAGAGAGATCATAGCACCGTCCATTGATAGAGTGTGAATGACAGATACCGCAGCACTGCCCAGTGATCAACAGTGAATGAGAGATATCATACGGCCCAGTCCAGTGATAGAGTGTGAATGAGAGATATCACAGCACCATCCAGTAATAGAGTGTGAATGAGAGAGATCACAGCACCATCCAGTGATACAGTTTGAATGAGAGAGATCACAGCACTGACCAACGATAGAGCGTGAATGAGAGAGATCACAGCACTGCCCAGTGATAGAGTGTGAATGAGGGAGACCACAGCACTGACCAACGATAGAGGGTGACTGAGAGAGATCACAGCACTGCCCAGTGATAGAGCGTAAATGAGAGATATCACAGCACTGTCCTGTAAAAGTGCGTGAATGAGAGATATAACAGCACCACTCAATGATAGAGCGTGAATGAGAGAGATCACAGCACCGTCCAGTGATAGAGCGTGAATGTGAGAGATCACAGTACCAACCACAGATAGAGCGTGAAAAAGAGAGATCACAGCACCATACAGTGATAGAGTGTGAATGAGAGAGATCACAGCACTGTCCAGTGATAGAGTGTGAATGAGAGAGATCACAGCACTGTCCAGTGATAGAGGGTGAATGAGAGAGATCACAGCACTGTCCAGTGATAGAGCGTGAATGAGAGAGATCACAGCACTGACCAACGATAGAGGGTGAATGAGAGAGATCACAGCACTGCCCAGTGATAGAGCGTGAATGAGAGAGATCACAGCACCATACAGTGATAGAGTGTGAATGAGAGAGATCACAGCACTGTCCAGTGATAGAGCGTGAATGAGAGAGATCACAGCACCATACAGTGATAGAGGGTGAATGAGAGAGATCACAGCACCGTCCAGTGATAGAGCGTGAATGTGAGAGATCACAGTACCATCCAGTGATAGAGCGTGAATGAGAGAGATCACAGTACCATCCAGTGATAGAGCGTGAATGAGAGATATCACAGCACCAATCAGTGATAGAGGGTGAATGAGAGAGATCACAGCACTGTCCAGTGATAGAGCGTGAATGAGAGAGATCACAGCACCATACAGTGATAGAGTGTGAATGAGAGAGATCACAGCACTGTCCATTGATAGTGCGTGAATGAGGGAGGTCACAGCACTGTCCATTGATAGTGCGTGAATGAGAGAGATCACAGCACTGTCCAGTGAATGAGGGTGAATGAGAGAGATCACAGCACCATTCAGTGATAGAGCGTGAATGAGAGAGATCACAGCACTGCCCAGTGATAGAGTGTGAATGAGAGAGATCAGAGCACTGTCCAGTAATAGAGTGTGAATGATAGAGATCACAGCACTGTCCAGTGATAGAGCGTGAATGATAGAGATCAGAGCACTGTCCAGTGATAGTGTGTGAATGAGAGAGGTCACAGCACTGTCCATTCATAGAGCGTGAATGAGAGATATCACAGGACTGTCCAGTGATAGAGGGTGAATGAGGGAGATTACAGCACTGTCCATTCATAAAGCGTGAAAGAGAGAGATCACAGCACTGTCCAATGATAGAGGGTGAATGAGAGAGATCACAGCACCATCCAGTGGTAGAGCGTGAATGAGAGAAATCACAGTACCATACAGTGATAGAGCGTGAATGAGAGAGATCACAGCACTGTCCAGTGATAGACGGTTAATGAGAGATATCACACGGCCCAGTCCAGTGATACAGTGTGAATGAGAGAGATCACAGCACTGTCCAGTGATAGAGCGTGAATGAGAGATATCACAGTACTGTCCAGTGATAGAGGGTGAATGAGGGAGATTACAGCACCGACCAACGATAGAGGGTGAATGAGGGAGATTACAGCACCGACCAACGATAGAGGGTGAATGAGGGAGATTACAGCACCGACCAACGATAGAGGGTGAATGAGGGAGATTACAGCACCGACCAACGATAGAGGGTGAATGAGGGAGATTACAGCACCGAACAACGATAGAGTGTAAATGAGAGAGATTACAACACCGACCAACGATAGAGGGTGAATGAGGTAGATTACACCACCGATCAACGATAGAGGGTAAATGAGGGAGATTACAGCACCGACCAATGATAGAGGGTGAATGAGGGAGATTACAGCACCGACCAACGATAGAGGTTAAATGAGGGAGATTACAGCACCGACCAATGATAGAGGGTGAATGAGGGAGATTACAGCACCGAACAACGATAGAGTGTAAATGAGAGAGATTACAACACCGACCAACGATAGAGGGTGAATGAGGTAGATTACACCACCGATCAACGATAGAGGGTAAATGAGGGAGATTACAGCACCGACCAATGATAGAGGGTTAATGAGAGAGATTACAGCACCGACCAACGATAGAGGGTAAATGAGGGAGATTACAGTACCGACCAACGATAGAGGGTTAATGAGAGAGGTTAGAGCACCGACCAACGATAGAGGGTGAATGAGGGAGATTACAGCACCGACCAACGATAGAGGGTAAATGAGGGAGATTACCGCACCGACCAACGATAGAGGGTTATGAGAGAGATTACAGCACCGACCAACGATAGAGGGTAAATGAGGGAGATTACCGCACCAACCAACGATAGAGGGTTTATGAGAGAGATTACAGCACCGACCAACGATAGAGGGTAAATGAGGGAGATTACAGACCGACCACGATAGAGGGTGAATGAGGGAGATTACAGCACCGACCAACGATAGAGTGTAAATGAGAGAGATTACAGCACCGACCAACGATAGAGGGTGAATGAGGGAGATTACAGCACCGACCAACGATAGAGGGTAAATGAGGGAGATTACAGCACCGACCAACGATAGAGGGTGAATGAGAGAGATTACAGCACCGACCAACGATAGAGGGTAAATGAGGGAGATTACAGCACCGTCCGGAGTCTTTTCGCGTAGCCGCCACGCCTAAGCCGCTGTATCAATGTGGACGAACCATGGGATCTATGTATGGACAGGCTGACCCATCTTGTGTCTCCCATTTATTAGATGACTGGTCGAGGGTGGTCATAGCTGATAAAATCCAGGTTTTCATTGTTAACTTATGCGAGATTTTGTCATAGATCTATTAGCTCTAGACCTATTTTTTTCGACAATTAAGCCTTGTCAGGACATAATTGTGCTCAGAAAGCAGTTTTTGTTCTGGCAAGCTATTAAATGATACAGCTCATCTGTATACTTACTGCAAAGGTTAACTTAATTTATGCAATTAGCCTGTTCATTTTTTGTTTGTTTGTTTGTTTGCTTGTTTTTGGTTTCTGTTTTTTTTGTTGTTTTTTTTTTTGGGGGGGTGAATCAGTGCCTGTAAATGGTCCCTTGGTTTTCTTCCCGTTTTTCAATGTAGATTTCATATTATTTTATTTTTGCAGTAATATTTAATATAGTGTATTTCCTGGTAATCTCGTTGAGCAGTAGCTCTCTTTACTCTTTCATAATGATCATAATAATTTTCACTTATTGCCAATGTCAACATTGCAATGTTCATCATCATTTCCTATCTTTTTCGTGGGATTACTTTGAAGGCTTCGTTATTATCCTCTTTGCACATTGAGAGATTTACAAATAAAAAGCAACTGTGTACGTAACAATAAAGAATTTATCATTCCTCTCTATTAACATCAAAAGACACTTCGCTTTAAAATAATTTCTCTCTCTCTCTCTCTCTCTCTCTCTCTCTCTCTCTCTCTCTCTCTCTCTCTCTCTATCTATCTATCTATCTATCTATCTATCTATCTATCTATCTCTGTCTATCTCTCTCTCTCTCTCTCTTTCTCACTCACTCTCTCTATTTTTCTTTATTGTTCACTTTGAATAAGGTTTCTGACTTCCACTTCCATTTTGTCTTTTCGTTTCTCACATTTTTTCATGTTCTGAAATCACTTATTATTCCATAAGCTATAGTGTATGCCAGCAAGTAAACAGGATGCACAAATATATGAAATTAGGATAGAGGACAATATTTAAGGATGTAATTTAATCGGAGTTGTACATTGGCACACAGTGATCAGATCAGTGTACTATACATCTGATAACTTCTGTTGGTTTTCGGTTCTGATTGAGAGACCGTTGCATTGGTTCATTCAGTCTTCTCTTGGTTGTTATCCGTGTAGAGACCGTTGCATTGGTTCATTCAGTCTTGTCTTGGTTGTTATCCGTGTAGAGACCGTTGCATTGGTTCATTCAGTCTTGTCTTGGTTGTTATCCGTGTAGAGTTACCCAACTCGCGAACTCGATAGCGTTTGACCTTTTTCTAAACGCCGTGTAAGTGCCCACCGTCATTGGGACCATCTATTTTGGTAAATCACAAATCTTCCCATGGGAAGCTGAACTGTTATCGAGCAAGTCGTTTATTTTTTAACAATTTATCTAGAAATTACACACATCAAGATGCTGTCCATCACTGGAACACTGGATGTAAAGGTGAAACTATCCAGCCAACCGTGTAACCCGAACCTATCTCAGCTATCAATCGTCTGGTTTGTTCTGTACTTTCTGTTATCTCAGCTATCACTCGTCTGGTTTGTTCTATTCTTTCTATTATCTCAGCTATCACTCGTCTGGTTTGTTCTGCTCTTTCTATTATCTCAGCTATCACTCGTCTGGTTTGTTCTATTCTTTCTATTATCTCAGCTATCAGTCGTCTGGTTTGTTCTGCTCTTTCTATTATCTCAGCTATCACTCGTCTGGTTTGTTCTGTTCTTTCTATTATCTCAGCTATCAGTCGTCTGGTTTGTTCTGTACTTTCTATTATCTCAGCTATCACTCGTCTGGTTTGTTCTGTTCTTTCTATTATCTCAGCTATCAGTCGTCTGGTTTGTTCTGTTCTTTCTATTATCTCAGCTATCACTCGTCTGGTTTGTTCTGTTCTTTCTATTATCTCAGCTATCACTCGTCTGGTTTGTTCTGTTCTTTCTATTATCTCAGCTATCAGTCGTCTGGTTTGTTCTGTACTTTCTGTTATCTCAGCTATCACTCGTCTGGTTTGTTCTATTCTTTCTATTATCTCAGCTATCAGTCGCCTGGTTTGTTCTGTACTTTCTATTATCTCAGCTATCACTCGTCTGGTTTGTTCTGTTCTTTCTATTATCTCAGCTATCAGTCGTCTGGTTTGTTCTGCTCTTTCTATTATCTCAGCTATCACTCGTCTGGTTTGTTCTGTACTTTCTATTATCTCAGCTATCAGTCGTCTGGTTTGTTCTGTACTTTCTGTTATCTCAGCTATCACTCGTCTGGTTTGTTCTGTTCTTTCTATTATCTCAGCTATCAGTCGTCTGGTTTGTTCTGTTCTTTCTATTATCTCAGCTATCAGTTGTCTGGTTTGTTCTGTTCTTTTTATTTTCTCAGCTATCAGTTGTCCAGTTTCTTTAGTTTTCTTTCTAACATCTGAGTTATCAGTTGTCCAGTTTGTTTAGTTTTTTTTAAATATCTGAGTTATCAGTTGTCCAGTATGTTAAGTTTTCTTTCTAACATCTCGGATATCAGTTGTCCGTTATGTTAATATTTTTTAAAATCTGAATTGTTTGATATGTTTCAATGTTGTCTAGTGTGTAAGTTTTCTTTCTAACTTCTGAGCTGTCAGGTGTCTATTGTGTTAAGTTTTCTTTGTAACAAAAACCTTGTTTTTTTTTTATTTAAAGAAATCAGATGCGTGTTATCAAATGATCCGTTGCATTATAAATGGGTAAGAAGATACCATGTTATTGATTCAGTATTCGCTGGCCAATTACGATTAGTATAGTGCAGGCAAATAAAATGGCAGAAAGTTAGCTGTGCATTAATCATTAAATATGCCATAAACATTTTGCATTTAAAACGACTGAGTACGGTAGATTAAACAGATGATGCTAAAGAGAAGAAGGTAGGAAGATGAATAGTTTTCTCTGATGACAGAATTAAAGATATTCAGATGAATTCAAGGCAGATACTCCGGAGTTCGGGACCCTTAATCAGGAGATTCAAGCCTTCTTGGCAGGTTGACAGACAGGTAGAAAGGAAAAAAAACTTAATGATGGAGCTCGGTGGTGTGACGGGTAACAAAATCAGAGGGAAAGTCTACTCTTTGTTTATCAGATGGATTAAAAGGAAGACTTTAAAGAAGAACATAGCGTTACAGTCTATAACTAGTTTGTGTGAACAGTGCCGTCTTTTGCTCCTAGCTTTTTTAGTGAGGTCACATACAACCGGGGGACCAGTGGGTTTTTTGTTACATCACAATATGAGGATCTATGTCACCATACAATCGGGGGACCAGTGGGTTCTGATGTTACAGCATCAATATGAGTATGTATGTGACATACAATCGGGGGACCAGTGGGTTATGTTGTTACATCACCAATATGAGGATGTATGTCACCATACAATCGGGGGACCAGTGGGTTCTGTTGTTACATCACCAAATGAGAATCTATGTCACCATACAATCGGGGGGGCCAGTGGGTTCTGTTGTTACATCACAAATGAGAATCTATGTCACCATACAATCGGGGGGGCCAGTGGGTTCTGTTGTTACATCACCAATATGAGGATGTATGTCACCATACAATCGGGGGACTAATGGGTTCTGTTGTTACATCACCAATATGAGGATGTATGTCACCATACAATCGGGGGACTAATGGGTTTTGCTGTTACATCACCAACATGAGGATGTATGTCACCATACAATCGGGGGCCAGTGGGTTCTGTTGTTACATCACCAATATGAGGATGTATTTCTACCTTTCTCTTATATTCTCTTTCTCTCTCTCTCTCTCTCTCTCTCTCTCTCTCTCTCTCTCTCTCTCTCTCTCTCTCTCTCTCTCTCTCTCTCTCTCTCCCTTTTCATTTTCACTGTCACTCTCTCTACTATTTAGGTCTAACTTTGTCTTATTTTTTCTCATTTCGCATATCTGCTTTTTCATGTAGACCGTTATCTGCTTTGGTTCTTGTTTTCACTCTTATTCTTTGATTTTCCCTCTATTGCTCAATCTACCTTGCTTTTTCTCTGTCTAGCTCCGTTACTCTCTATCTCTCTTTCTGTCTCGCTCTTCTGTATCCTAGCTTCCTTGTTTCTCTTACGTCTGTGTATGACCTTCTCCCCAAAGCCTTACTTTCTCTGCCTCTGTCCGTTTATTTGTTAAGATAATCTGTACTTATTTCTTTCACTGCGTTTCTTCTTCTTCGTCTCTCTCACTCTCTCTCTCTCTCTCTCTCTCTCTCTCTCTCTCTCTCTCTCTCTCTCTCTCTCTCTCTCTCGCCCTCGGCCTGGGATGAGTTCCTACAAATACCACACACTCCCCGAAGCACTTGGTGACCCCACTGGAAATGTCTCGGACCGTCAGGGCGGTGCGGAGGGTGGGGCGCCCCGGCCGGCCTCAAGCAGGATGTCTGCTCGTCTGTCTCACTGATTGCATCCCTGTGGGAAACTTTCAGAAACGCTCTATCAGACGCAACCTGCTTTTTTGGCTTATTAATTTGTATTATTTCAATTCCTAGTTAAGCCTCCTCAATTTTCTTAGGTTATATCCTTTGCTACATGTTTCACTGCCTGTTTTTTACTTTGACTATTATAAATCGCTCTGCTCTCTCTCTCTCTCTCTCTCTCTCTCTCTCTCTCTCTCTCTCTCTCTCTCTCTCTCTCTCTCTCTCTCTCTCTCTCTCTCTCTCTCTCTCTCTCTTTCTCTCTCTCTCTCTCTCTCTCTCTCTCTCTCACTCTCTCTCTCTCTTTTTCTCCTTTTCTTTCTCTCCATATCTCTCTCTTTATCTCTTTATCTTTCTCCCCTTCTCTCTCTCTTTATCTCTCCTCTCTGTTCTGACTCTGCCTTTCCCTTTGTTGCATTTCTCCTCTTCACGCAAATGTTTCTCCTTTTTTTCCGTTGTCCTAAGTGCCCATGTTTATCTGTCTGGGCGCAGTTTACGGTAACAGAGCCCTGATTGTGCCACTCAATAACACTGTCAGGACCTCACAATGTTTACACACACGCACTTTACCCGGCGGCCGCCAACGGTTTTCACATGGGATAAAAAAATAGAGAAGAAAAAAAATTCAAGGGATATTTGTGTAGAGGAAAAGAATCGAAAGGCAAAAATGACATGGTTTGACACATACTGAATTGAGTGAATAACTGGGTGTTTGGGTTGTTGATCAAATTTGTGGACCTCGAATAAGCTGCTTAGAAATCCCCACATTAAGTTTTGTGATAGCTAACTAGACAGATAAGAGAGAGAGAGAGAGAGAGAGAGAGAGAGAGAGATGAGAAGTTAGATGAGGAGAAAGATAAATGAACAATAATAATTAAGAATAAAGAAACTGATAGTTACAAACATAGTCAGATAGATAAACAGAGGGAGAAATAAAGAGGTAGTAAGAGGAATGAATAAGAGTTATAGTAACAGATTGTAATTTAGAAAGAGATAGAGAAGTGAATAAAAGGAAGAGAGGTAGTACGGTAGGAAAAAAAATATAAAGTATTTATTTCTCCTCATTTATTGACCACCATCCGCGAATTATTTTACAATCATAACGTATACTAGATAAAAAGATGGATAAAGAGATGAAGATAGATACAAGATTGGATAGATAGGTAGATAGATAGATAGATAGATAGATAGATAGATAGATAGATAGATAGATAGATATAAAGGAATTAAAGCATAGAAAATTAAAAAGATTCGTCGGGAGATATAAAGTCGTTCGATAAATCCTTAAAATATCTATATCACTGTTTCTAAGCCTATAGGATTTTGCTCATTCTATTGCACTTTTTCTATCTCCTTCATTCCACAGAACAAGTCTGTTCTGGCCCCATCCACGCTAGCCGCTCTACGTCACGTGTGTACCAATTAATTTTTTTCAATCCTCTCTCTGTCTCTCCTCAAGCCCAACAGTTTTCCAAATTTCCCTTCAAACTGCTTTCCAGCACTATTTCGAGTCGCACGTTGCGTAATACTCGCAGGTTCACTTATCTCCAGCCGCAGTAGTTGCCTTGGTTTACATACTGTACTGAAACCCTTGTTACTGCAGTTTAAGATTTCCGCTGATTCCTGTCTCAACTTGTTTTTCTGTTGCTCATTCACGACCAGCTCTGCGAGCAGCCGGAATTCCTCTCTCGGAGTTTCCTCAACAGCACACACCCACTTTACAGCGTTACAAACGACGCTCTACACGTGCCGATTTTTTATCTGTGTCTATGGATGTTTTGTTATAATTCTGCAATACAAGAAAACACCGAAAAGACACATGTTCTGAAATAAGTGTCTTTTTCCTGTTGAAGTTCATACTCGATCTTCGCAAAGGGTAAGAACAGTTAGCCTTGATTCAGAAATTACATTGATAGTTTACTTTGTGTAAAGTTAGATCAGTCCATAGTGGTTGAAGACCATTGTGGTAAGTCAGAACATGTGAAAAACTTATAAAACTAAGAGTCAAAATTCAAATGCAAAGTTATTTTACGAGTTTGTAATCATTTTAAACTGAAAGAACAAATGTCAGAAGAGCCTTGAAACTTTATAAATGGCGGCCATTCTAAGTTTGTTTACATTGAGTAAAACTATAAAATAAAAAATGTGGCTTTCCTTCTCGTTTAAAGTAATCATTCATTGTTTTTACTTTATGAAAATATATGTTACAAACACGGTGCTCCTGACCTCATTTCTTGCTAGACAGCTTTTACTAATACTGTAAGAATTTGACGATTCTGCTATACAAAAATTTTCATAGAACTTGTATCGATCTGAAAAACGTAGAATACTGATAAACACCCTCGAAACCTTTACAATGTATGTTTGTTGTTATCTACAGCTTCTTTACAGCCTTGTATGTCAAAAGTGAAACGTGCTAAGAATAATTAATTATGCAAATAAGTATATGACTTTGATGGAAATAGCAAAACAAATGATAAGTCGCATAAAAACACTAGACAAAAGCTGTTATAATATCAGGGTCTGAGGTAAAAATTTCAAGTTTTTTTTTTCAGTTAAAAGTAAAATTTAAGTAGTAGTAGTGGTGGAGGTGATAGTACAAGAAGAAGTAGTAATGTTGAAGTAGTAGCATTAGTTATAGCAGTAGTAGCAGCAGCAGTAATAGTAGAAGTAGTAGTAGTAGTAGTAGTAGTAGTAGTAGTAGTAGTAGTAGTAGTAGTAGTAGTAGTTTGTAGTAGAAGTAATGTTATAGAAGTACCAGTAGTAGTAGTAGTAGTAGTAGGAGTAGTAGTAGTAGTAGTAGTAGTAGTAGTAGTAGTAGTAGTAGTATTAGTAATAGTAGTGGTAGGAGTAGTAGTAGTGGTAGTAGTAGTAGTAGGAGTAGTAGTAGTAGTAGTAGTAGTAGTAGTAGTAGTAGTAGTAGTAGTCGTAGTGGTAGTAGTAGTAGTAGTAGTAGTAGTAGTAGTAGTAGTAGTAGAAGTAGTGCAGTAGTAGTAGTAGTAGTAGCAGTAGTAGTAGTAGTAGTAGTAGCAGTAGTAGTAGTAGTAGTAGTAGTAGTAGTAGTAGTAGAAGCAGCAGCAGCTCCAGTGGTAGTAGCAGCAGCAGTAGCAGTAGTAGTAGTAGTAGTAGTAGTAGTAGTAGTAGTAGTAGTAGTAGAAGTAGTAGTAGTAGTAGTAGTGGTAGTAGTGGTAGTAGTAGTAGTAGTTTGTAGTATAAGTAATGTTATAGTAGTAGTAGTAGTAGTAGTAGTAGTCGTAGTAGTAGTAGTAGTAGTAGTAGTAGTAGTAGTAGTAGTAGTAGTAGTAGTAGTAGTAGTAGTAGTAGTAGTAGTAGTAGTAGTAGTAGTAGTGGTGGTGGTGGTGGTGGTGGTGGTGGTAGTAGCAGTAGTAGTAAATTTGGTAAACGTTCTTTTTTTTTAAAGAAGAAGTACTGGCTTCTATACTTGTATTAGTAGAAGCAGCAGTTGTAGTAGTTGTAGTTATGGAAGGTATATTCAGAGTTGCATACTTGTAACTTTGAAGGTATTGCTAAATATAAATGAGCAGATTTATTTCTTATAAAAACTTTGAGAATAGACAGAAAGTGCCTATAGATCCAATTAATAGAATGTAAGACTATACGATTAATCATAGACTTTCACAAAAGACAGACTATATTTTTTGTTGAATCATTGTAACTTCAAGATATAAATTTGTCATCAGGTCAAAGACGAATAATTGTTGCCACTTTAATTTACAGGTAAGATACAAATCAATACACTTGGTTCAGACCTTCCTCAAAGACACAAAGAAAAACTGTGGGTCTGGAGCTTCGAGAAAGATACTTAGAGAAACTTTGTGCCTAGAACTTACATAAAGAATAAGACTAACCATTGGCTCAGACCTTGGACAAGGACAATAAGGCAAACCATTGGTTCAGAACTTCCACTGCGACAATAAGACAAACCATTGGTTCAGAACTTCCACAGCGACAATAACGCAAACCATTGGTCCAGAACTTCCATAGGCACAATAAGGCAAACCATTGGTCCAGACCTCGGCAAAGAAATCACTAAGTTAGAAAATTTGTCAGGTGTTCCGACCGTGTCAAAATGAGCCAAGAGAGCTTTCTGGGAACTTGGCTGGAGCAAAGCAAAGAGGGCTTCACGTGCCTGGCCGATGCTCTGGGTGAGTACACAGTAAAAACTAATCATCTACTTTTCTTTCTAGTTTTAATTGATAGGATATTCTCCAAAGGTAGGCCAAGTCCACAATTTTCTCTTCCAACTGAGCTGGGTACCTAGGTACCTCTGCTTAGGGGTAATTGAAACGGAAACAAATTAGTTTTAATGATACAGTTTGGGTATCTTAGTTATTTGCAGTGTATCTCGAGTTATTTACCCTGATCCGTAATATTCTAACTCTCGTCGTCAATGTTATTGATCGGTAGGTTGGATCGTTAGATGAGGCTCTGCGCCTCCTGGTGCCCAAACCCTCCAATTCTATTAACAAATAAAAGAGAAAAAGTCGTAGTTGCCAGTGCCGATCCAAGTCTGTTACTTTTTCTTTGTGAAGAAAGGAATTGTGCAACAGCCAGTTGTGTTTGGTTCCGTTGATCCCGACTTCATAATGAAGAGAATATAAACTTTCATGTGTAGCCACATTTTCTGATAGAACGAAGCAGGTAAACCGAATTTGTTAATCACCGGGTGGTTGTCACTAGGGAAAGACTTTTGGTTTATTATTGTTAAGAACCCCACCTGTAATCATTCCTGAGAGACAATAGCAAAGTAAAGAGGATATGATGAAAGTCTGGTGCTGGGAAGAGGAGAGCAAATTGGTTGTCAAGACGGAGTGGAGTAGGAAAGATGTACAGAGATGGGTAGAGACACAAAGACAAAGACAGAAAGACACACAGAGAGAGCGAGAGAGAGAAAGTCAGACAGACAGACAGACAGACCCAGGCAGAGACAGACACAGAGAGAGAGTAGGAGAAAAGGAATCATATGAAGTGTTAGAAACAGCTAACCTCTTTAACTCCTGTTGTATATATAGACAGATTCTTATCTGTTCTGTTCTATGCCTTTAGTCTAACCATCGGTGATCGTCATTGGTTATCGAGCAGTGATAACACAGTCAGCAGTAAGATTCTTCTTTATTAATTGTAATAAAAGCGCGGAGATGTTTTGGACAAGATGATAAAAAGAGATGCAAAAGTTTAAATACAGTACAATTTGTTAGAGACATAGCTGATATTAATATTCGGGTCCATCGTGTCTCGAGCGAGGCTCTTCCACCCACTTCCAGAACTGAGCATTCATCAAGTTTGATCGAAGTTTACTCTCGATCTCAAGTCTCATATTGACTGACTTTTGGTGACGTCAGTAATGCTCAGCTACTTTATGACAAGAACATTTGGTTTACGTGATGAATGAAGATTCCTAAGGAAGGGAAGGGCCTGATTAAAGTTCTAAACAATCAAGTTCTTTCTTCCTCTCTTGCCAATCATCTGGTAGTCAGGTCTTGACTTTAAGCGTTGGTAGACATCTACCAACATCTCTTTCTCTCTCTCTCTCTCTCTCTCTCTCTCTCTCTCTCTCTCTCTCTCTCTCTCTCTCTCTCTCTCTCTCTCTCTCTCTCTCTCTCTCTCTCTCTCTCTCCCTCCCTCTCTCTCTCTCTCTCTCTCTCTCTCTCTCTCTCTCTCTCTCTCTCTCTCTCTCTCTCTCTCTCTCTCTCTCCCTCTCTCTCTCTAACACAGACTGTCTGGCTGAAGTAGTCCTTATATGCTATGGAATGTATGAATGAGCAAGATACTTACAAGTGCACTATGGGATACAAGTGTTCAAGTTTTTTTTGTGCGGTTTTAAGTGCATCTCGGTTAAGAGTTGATGCTGGTACCCGTCGCAACTAGCTACCTGGTTAGATTGAGTGTGATCCGAATACTTGAGCTCTGTAATCGAATCAAGAATGAATCGGTTCTGAAGAGTGCGGGTGCGGGCGGGAAGGACGTTCAAAGTGATAGTCTCAATGTTTAGGTAACACCAACTAAAATTAAATTATTGCAAGAGCATTCAGAAAAATGCCCTGATAGCTAAATAATTCTTAGAAGTAAGGTGTGTGTAATGTAATTATCATCTGAAACAGATTCTTTAGAAATGTTTTGTCTCATTATTGCCCTTGTCTCTATGAATTTCCTACAAGATCATCTAAGATCTTTCAAGGGAGACTCTCGAAATGTTCAATCGATATCAAATTCAGCTATAACCAAGGACATAAATTACAAAATAAAAACAAAAAAAATGGAAATATGGTATAGCTAAATGGCATGTTTGTGATTAAATTTAAGAGAGAGGTGTGAAATTGAGTTAGAAAGGCAGAGCAAAGGAGAAATCTACTGTTTAATACTGGATCTAGGTTCAATATTCTCGTTTTATTCTTCAAATTGAAAGTTGTCTTTAATCTGGTTTGACTATAATAATAAGTGTAATAAGTTTCCTACATTTATAGCTTAGCTCCGGACTAGAAAAACAAATGTACCCTACAGGCCTAGTTTTTGGTGAACAATCAAGTCTCTGGGGTTACCTCATTATATACCTCTCTTCCCCTCTCTCTCTCTCTCTCTCTCTCTCTCTCTCTCTCTCTCTCTCTCTCTCTCTCTCTCTCTCTCTCTCTCTTTTCTCTCTCTGTCTCTTTCTCTCTCTACATGTATCTATCAATTTATCTATATATATATATATATATATATATATATATATATATATTCTTTCTTTTTTTTCTCTCATCTCCATGCCTCTGTCTGTTTGGCTCTCTCTCTCTCTCTCTCTCTCTCTCTCTCTCTCTCTCTCTCTCTATCTATCTATCTATCTATCTATCTATCTATCTATCTATCTATCTATCTATCTTTCTATCTATCTCTTGTTTTTTTCTCTCTTCCGCTCGCTCTCTGTATTTTTTTTCTCATCTTCTCATTCTAGCTCTCCTTATCTCTCTTATTTTCACCGAAACTTTCTTTTTCCCTTCACATTGTCTTTACCTCCCCCACCCCGTTTCTCGATCCATCTACTTCTTTTTTCTCCATCTGTTCTGGTTTTCTTTTGTTCTTTAACTCTATCCCTTCTCCCTCCATACCTATTCATCTCTTCCTGTTTCCCCTCCTCTGAAAATGATCGTTTCACAAAGTTAATGAAGAACACTGTCCCTTGCCTTGGTTCCTGTTGCAATCTGCCCTATGGCGTTTGCCTAGTAAAATTATTAAAGGGAGATTACAAAGGACAAGCAAAATCACATAATTAATTAACAACTGAATACGGGTATAATGTAAACCATTCAAAGACGCTTTGTTGAGCTTTCAGCCTAACGAAACCAACTTAAGACCTTTATGGCATGCATGTTGAGTTTGGATATGGTTTGTAGTGAAATCCCTCGGCAATAATCCGGATCCAGAAAGATGCTCAACTCGTAGGTGAAACAGTGGAAACTACGATAGTGAGTATCGCCCGTAACAACATTACACATTTTAGTCTGTAGCCAACAAGGACAATGACATACCTTGATCGTTAACCTAATCTCTCTCTCTCTCTCTCTCTCTCTCTCTCTCTCTCTCTCTCTCTCTCTCTCTCTCTCTCTCTCTCTCTCTCTCTCTCTCTCTCTCTCTCTCTCTCTCTCTCTCTCTCTCTCTCTCTCTCTCTCTCTCTCTCTCTCTCTTTCGCTCTCTCTCTCTCTCTGTCTCTCTAATATATATAAATAAAAATCACTCTGTGCAGTTTAGTCAGATCTTAACTTCACCCAATCTCGACACCACAAGAAGAAGTTCCTGTCAAAACATTCTATTTCTAGCAGCTTTAACATCTGCCTCGAGTTTGGAATCTAACAGTAAAGATATAGAGGAAGAAAAAAACTGGGAAAACATCGAAGTTACATTTCTTAACTCAAAGAGCTTACAAAATTCCATGAAATAACAGGAAGGTTATGTCTGTGTGTATTAAACAATTAGTCACGGGTTGTTCAGCCGAGTTCTTTCTCAGCACCTCTTGAAGTTTTTTACAACTTATTTTTACTGCAGCCTAACTCTATTTTTTCCTCGCCTGTTTCTCTTTCTCTTCTCTCTCTTTTTCTCGCATGCTATTTTTCTTTGTCATTCTTTTCACACCCCTGTGGCTCTTTCGCACTTTCCTATTCAATTCCGATCCTCTAAAACTTTCGAGGATACAAGGATTTTACCGCTGATTTTTCCCTTTGCTCTTCTTTGTTAACGTTTGGATGTCATTTGGTCAATTTTGTTGTTTGGTATTTTGGTTCTTGATATTACTTCAGACCACTGCATAGAATAAGCTGCAGATATCAAGGTTATTGTCTCATGCTGTAGATGTGAAGATTATTGTATCATGATGTAGATGTGAATATTATAGTATCATGCTGTAGATATCAAAATAATTGTTTCATGGTGTAGAGCTCAAGATTAAATGTGCCATGCTGTAGATATCAAGTTTATTGATTCATGATGTATCCATCAAGATTATTGTGCTATGTTGTAGCTGTCACAATTATTGTGTCATGCTGTAGATGTTTACATGCTGCAAGTGTAAAGATTATTGTGTCATGATGTAGCATCAAGATTATTGTGCCATGCTGCAGATGTAAAGATTATTGTGTCATGCTGTAGATTTTGTCATGCTGTAGTGCAGATGTCAAAATTATTGTGCCATGCTGTAGATGGCAAGATTACTGCGTCATACTTAAGATGTCAAGATTATTGTGCCATGTTGTAAATGTTAAGATTTTAAGGTTATACGCGTACTGTAGATGTCAAGATTATTGTTTCATCATCGAACCATCAAGATTATTGTGTCAAGCGGCAGATGTCAATATTATCGTGACATGATGTAGTCATCAAGATAATTCTGTCATGCTGTAGATGTCCATATTATACTGCGTCATGCGATAGATGGAAAGACTATTGTGCCATGATGTAGATGTCAAGATTATTGTGTCATGCCGTATATTTCAAGTTCTGTTATGATATAGGCATCAAGATAACAGTGCCATGCTATAGACATCAAGTAATCATGATGCCATCAAGATGAATGGGTCATGGTGCAGATGTCAACATTGTTTAGTCATACTGTAGATGTCAATATTATTGTACCATGTTGTAGATTTCAAGATTACTGTGTCATGCTGCTGTAGATGTCAAGATTACTATGTCATACAGCAGATGTCAAGATTACTGTGTCATCCCGTATATGTCAAGATTAATGTGTCATACTGTAAGTGTCCACATTTTACTGTCACACTGCAGATGTCAAGATAGTTGTGCCATACTGAGATTCGCAATCTGTTACCCGGTGGAGAGAGGCTGCTATTTCTCCAGCCTCGCACCGCAGGGTTTGTCTTATCCACTCACCGACCTGTATGTTCGAAGCATCCCCAATGCTGTGAACTCAAAAGGAAGTTTAACTTCGGATTGCTATTCTAGGACGAGCCTGGCGAGTGGAATGCCAAAAAGTTCATTCAAACGGTTTAGACAACACAACGAGCACCAGAGGGCATCGCACTCACCATCTAGGGGGAAAAAAGAATCAGGGCCAGTAAAACAATATTCAGAAAGCGATTCTCTCTTCTGCTACTGCTCATATTTTCCAATCTTCGTCTACCAGATGCATACCTCCGTGCACGTACAAACACATATACACACGCAAGTTAAATGAGGCTAATGTGAGTGTTGGAAAGAACTCAGCCTGATCTGGAGAGAAGGAGGCTAT
>JAWDGP010007559.1:162500-185000 GCA_033675545.1 Elysia crispata
AATAGATAGTCTAGTGTCTCTTATCCACGATGGTGCGCGATATCACGAATAGATAGTCTAGTGTCTCTTATCCACGATGGTGCGCGATATCACGAATAGATAGTCTAGTGTCTCTTATCCACGATGGTGCGCGATATCACGAATAGATAGTCTAGTGTCTCTTATCCACGATGGTGCGCGATATCACGAATAGATAGTCTAGTGTCTCTTATCCACGATGGTGCGCGATATCACGAATAGATAGTCTAGTGTCTCTTATCCACGATGGTGCGCGATATCACGAATAGATAGTCTAGTGTCTCTTATCCACGATGGTGCTTGATATCACGAATAGATAGTCTAGTGTCTCTTATCCACGATGGTGCGCGATATCACGAATAGATAGTCTAGTGTCTCTTATCCACGATGGTGCGCGATATCACGAATTAGATAGTCTAGTGTCTCTTATCCACGATGGTATGCAATATCATGAATTAGATAGTCTAGTGTCTCTTATCCACGATGGTGCGCAATATCACGAATTAGATCAGATAGTCTAGTGTCTCTTATCCACGATGGTGCGCGATATCACGAAAAGATAGTCTAGTGTCTCTTATCCACGATGGTGCGCGATATCACGAATTAGATAGTCTAGTGTCTCTTATCCACGATGGTATGCAATATCATGAATGGCATAGTCTGATGTCTCTTGTCCTAGACAGTGCGCTATATCCGATTAACATATCTTAGTGTCTCTTCTTTACAAGAGTGCTCAATGTTGCGAATGAGATACTCAGGTATCTTTTGTCATCGACATTGCGCCAAGTTACGACCGAGATAGTCTAGTGTGTCTCGCCATCCATGGAACGCAATGGCCAACAATAAAAGTCTACTGATTGTTTCGATCAAGGCAGTGAGTAGTGTCAAGACTGAGCTCATCTGGCGTACTTTCATTAAGGCAGAGATTAATAGGACAAATTATCTCGTAACGCCTGAAGTACGGTTTTTATTCACACGATAACAGTTTTGCGTGCCGCGCTTACACTTATGCTGTGTTTCTTCTTCGTGAGACTTTCTGTTATGTCATCGCGGTGACTTTTCAGTTGGCCGCTTTTAAAATAATCTAATGTCTCGCCCTTGGTATGGTTTTGAGTTTCTCCATGGATACAGTCTGTGATGTCTCCGTTACAGTAATGTGGTAAGGTAACAATCCTTTCTGATTTGGTAAGCTACCCACCACACAGAAGCCTGGTGTGTTGCCCCTTGTAAAGTTTTGTGTGTCTCCATGGAGACAATCTGCGATATCCCTATTACAATACTCTAGTTAGTCACCATTCGTCACTGATACCTTTGGCCATTCACGACACTGAATGCCCTTGGGATAGTCTGGGGTGTCTTTGTTGACACAAACTGTAGTATTTATAGCAGTCTGCTTAGCCACAACTCCACAGTGATTGGCTGAGTATCCATCGCGCAGACAGTCTGGTGTGTCTTTATGGAGACTGTCCGTAGTATTTATAGCAGTCTGGTTAACCACTACTACACAGTGATTGGTTGATTATCCACCACACAGACAGTCTGGTGCGTCTTTAAAGAGACAGTCCGTTGTACTTATAGAAGTCGTGTTAACCACTACTCCACAGTGGTTTGTTGAGTATCCACCACACAGACAGTTTGGTGTCTTTATGGAGACAGTCCGTAGTATTTATAGTAGTCTGGTTAGCCACTACTCCAAAGTGATTGGTTGAGTGTCCAAGACACAGACAATTTGGTTTATCATGACGTAGAGAGCCCGACGTATTTTTATGAGAGACGTTTTTTTTTTATAATTATCAGAAAAGTCAGAATATTCCGAAAAGGAAAGTACAAAAAAAAACCCTCCGAAACCAAACACTTGTTGAAATGATTTGTTGTTTTTTTTCTTACGAGAGGATAACTGAGCCGTATTTAATGACTGACATTGGTTCGCTACTCTTATTTTGACAGCAATTTCAATTGATTACTTTCCCTTGCCTCAAACACTGTTTATTCATTTCGTCTCTCTTTCTCATTACAGAGATATATTATTATTCAGTTCACTCAGACTTTGTCTTTCATCTTTCCCTCATGGTCTTCATTTTTTTTAATCTGTTTTTTACATTTCGTCGATTTATTAATATTCTCTCGTTTTATTTTTAATTGCCCAGTTCCCTCTCTTTTGCTTTAAATTTTGCTTCCTCATTTTATGCAAACTGCTGTTGCTTTATGTTTTGCTGTCCATCGCTCTACCTTTATTAAAAAAAAATACTCTTCGTCTCTCGTACTCGCACCCTTTCTTTTTTTTTTTTTAATTATTATTATTATTCTTTCACTCTCTTACTCTTTCTCAGATGCTCTCTTCTTTTGTTTCCCATCCGTTCTATACCTCTGATTCATCCTATAATCAACTGTTCTCTTTCTGTTTTGCTCTCCGCTGGGAAACTGGTGAGGTAAGGGGTGCTGGACAGAGGAATATCCTACTAGCTCGATGATGGGCAATCACCACAGATCTCGTACAAAGCAAGATGACCCCGCATTATCTTGAAAACTGCTCTCTCTCTCTCTCTCTCTCTCTCTCTCTCTCTCTCTCTCTCTCTCTCTCTCTCTCTCTCTCTCTCTCTCTCTCTCTCTCTCTCTCTGTCTCTCTGTCTCTCTCTCTTTCTCTCTCCCTCTCTCTTTTGTCTCTCTCTCTTTGTTTCTCTCTTTATCTCTCTCCCTCTCTCTCGTTTGTCTCTCTGTTTTTGTCTCTCTCCCTCTGTCTCTTTCTACCTCTCTCTTTTGTCTGTCTGTTTGTCTGTCTGTCTGTCTGTCTCTCTGTCTCTCTCTCTCTCTCTCTCTCTCTCTCTCTCTCTCTCTCTCTCTCTCTCTCTCTCTCTCTCTCTCTCTCTCTCTCTCTCTCCCTCTCTGCCTCATTGCGTCTTTCTTAATGAAACCCATCCACGAACCAATGACTTCCCCTTAAATGGAAATATGGAAACGGGCACATGTATTTAATGGGTAATTGAGCTCTACCATTTTTGGCACATACATTCTCGCTGAATTTGCGATGCCGCTCATAACAAGATTGCGCAAAAAGATACCTCAATAAACAATGTGGATGTTTGGAAACTATCTATGACCAGAATCAGACACACGTTATCAAACCAATTGAGACATACGTTATCAAACCAATTCAGACACACGTCACCAAACCAATTCAGACACACATTATCAAACCAATTCAGACACACATTATCAAACCAATTCAGACACACATTATCAAACCAATTCAGACACACGTTATCAAACCAATTCAGACACACATTATCAAACCAATTCAGACACACATTATCAAACCAATTCAGACACACATTATCAAACCAATTCAGACACACGTTATCAAACCAATTCAGACACACATTAGCAAACCAATTCAGACACACATTATCAAACCAATTCAGACACACATTATCAAACCAATTCAGACACACGTTATCAAACCAATTCAGACACACATTAGCAAACCAATTCAGACACACATTATCAAACCAATTCAGACACACATTATCAAACCAATTCAAACACAAATTATCAAACCAATTAAGACACACGTTATCATACCAATTCAGGCACAATAACCGTCAAATTCGAAAAGAGCTGCCATCATATTTGTTGTCCTTAATTTTTCCATAGCATCTCATAGACTTCAAAAGCCTTGGCAAGGATGGACTCTTTGATATTTTAGAAATGTAACAAAAATATTTTCACTTTTTGACAAAACGGTGGATTTTTCAGGGTGCTTCAGAATATGATACTGTTATTGACATCTTTAGTTTTTATATTTCTCTTGTTTTATTATCGCTTTTATCTTAACTATAACCCGTGTTTCGGCTCAATGTTATCTTAACAACTCCAAAATCAAGAATCGGGTGTTTACTTTTAATCTCGTTGTAGTTTTCCTTGGAGATAATCGTGAAATGAACATTAGGGTGAACATACGGCATGACAAATTCATTACCCAAACCCGCTATCAAATTGCTGGCATCGATTTGTGTGTTAATCTCGAGCAGTGGGCTTGCGGTCACTAAAGCATAGCGCATAATTAGTCGCTAAAAACATGTTGATGCACGTTTTTATCGTCATTTCCAGTAATATAACAATTTTAAGAAAAAACTGGAACCAGATCAATAAATCAATGTATTTTTTCTTTTTGTTTTCACTTCATCCCTTCTTTTAACAACATTTTCTTCCATTTCTTTGTCTTTCTCTTCACTCTTTTAACATTTTTCCCTCCTGGCTTATCCTTCTCAGCTCTCTAGCTCTCGCGTAACGTTTTCATACCAATTCGTAAGGAAAGTGGTGGAATATTTTAACAATATTTTGTAAGACATAAAACTAGAGTAATGCGTCAACCTTGTGTCTGTGTTAAGCAAAACAGACTATGAGAGGTGGCCCACACGTCAGCATTATAACACTCGATGGAAACCTGTCTTTAGTTGCAGGTCACTGGGTTGCTCTGTTGGAGATAATGTCTTATTAGTGTGTGAGTGTGTGCATGTGAGAGAGATAATGTAGAGATACACAGAAAAGAGTGGTCAAGTTAGAACACAAAAATTTATGAAATGTTTTCAACCCATCAAACATTGATAGCTAAATAAGGAGCAAATCATTTCTTTTTATCGCGACTACCACAACGATGGCAACATGAACCACAGAACAGCAACAACAACATCAAATATATTATAAACTGTCTTATAAAAATACTGCTGTGAAAAAAGATCGTTAGATATGAAATAAAACTAGCTGCAGCACTTCAATATCGTTATCAAAGTTTATCTACAAACAAAATTGAGCTGGGATAGCACCCCAAGCCTAGCATGCGTCACCGAAGAAAACCGAAGCAGGTGCGCAAGGAAGTTTTGTGTAAATCTAAAAGTGAAATTGTTACTTTTCAAAATATTTGAGTAAACCTTTAGGTAAAACAATTATTTTACGAAAATCTTCCAATAAATCTTAAAGTGAGATTATTACTTCGAAATTCTAAGAAATAATATAATAGTGAGACTATTATTCTTCAAATCTTTGAGTGATTTAAAATTTGACTGTTGCTTTTCAAATTCTAAGAGTAAATCTAAAAGTAAAATTATTACTTTTCACAATCTTTGAGTAAATCTGAATATGAAATGATTATTAATACACTATTCCATATCTTTCTGAAAATCTGAAAGTGAAATCATTACTTTTTAAAATCTTTGAGTAAATTTAAATATGAAAATGATATTTTTCAAAATCTTTTAATGAACCCAAAATGAAACTATTATTTTTCAAAACTTTTTAATAAATATGAAAGTAAAATGATTGCTTTTAAAATTCTTTGTGTAAATTTAAATGTGAAATAATTAAATATTTTCAAAAAATCTTTGAGTAAATCTGAAAGTGAGTTCATTACTTTTTCAAAATATTTGAGTTCTTCTAAGAGTGAAATTATTTCCTTTGAAAATCTTTGAGTAAATCTTAAAGAGCGATTATAACTTTACTAACTCTTTCATGAAATCCAAAATTGAATTATTATTTTCAAATTATAAAAGTAAATTTAAAAGTGAAACTTTTACTTTTCTATGATTTCAGTTATTATAAAAGTGAAATGTTTATTTTTCAAGTTCAAAGAGTAAATCTTGAAAATAAATAATTCTTAAAATTAAATGATTATTTTTCAAATCTTTGGGAAAATAAAACCAACAAATTATTTTCCTTCATGTCCTTTGAGTACATCTAAAAGTAGAAAATTTGTGTTTCAAATTTTAAGCGTAATTCTTACATTTTTTTTCAAATTTTTTAGTAAAACAAACCAATAAATTATTACTTTTCAAAATCTTTCAGTAAATATAATATAAAATAATTACTTGTAAAAATCTTTGAGTAAATCTGAAGGTGAATTTATTACTTTCCAAAATCATTAAGTGATTGAAAATTAAAATGTTTGAAAATTTTTTAATTAAATTGTTTCTTTTTTTAATATTTGAGTAAATCTAAAACTAAAATACTTACTTTTAAAATTTTTAGAGTAAAAAAAATTATTGTTTTTTAATATCTTAAAGTAAATGTAAATTGGAAATAATGCACTTTTTAAAAAATCTTTCTGTAAGTCTAAAAGTGAAATCATTATTTTTCAAAATCTTTGACTAATCTAAAATTGAAGTTATTACTTTTCGCAATCTTTGATTAAATATTAGAGTGATTTTATTAATTTTCAATTCATAATCTTTGAGCAATCTGAAAGTGAAATCATTACTTTTCAAAATATATTGAGAAAATGTAAACATGAAGTTATCATTTTTTTCAAAATCCTTCAATAATTCCAAAAACTAAATTATTAATTTACAAAATATTTGAGTGAGGTTATTACATTTTGAAATCTTGCAGTAAATCTTGAAGGGAGATCATTGCTTTTCAAAATCTTTCATGAATCTAAAAAAAAACATTATTGCTTTCAAATTCGAAGAGCAAACTAAAAGTGAAAGTGTTACTTTTTAAATTTTTGAGTAATTCTAAAAGAGAAATTATCACTTTTCGAACTGTAAGAGTAAATCTTATGTTAAATTATTTTTTTTTCAAATCTTTGAGTATTTATCTAAAAATGAAATTATTACATTTCAAAATCTTTGAGAATAATTCAAGGCGATATTACTTTTGAAATCTTTGAGTAAATCTTTAAGTTTTTTCTTCACAAAACATTTCCGGCTATCGCGATTATTCGATGACGTGAAAGTTCCAGTGAATATACGTGAAATTTAGAAGAAGAAGAAGAAGAAGAAGAAGAAGAAGAAGAAGAAGAAGAAGAAGAAGAAGAAGAAGAAGAAGAAGAAGAAGAAGAAGAAGAAGAAGAAGAAGAAGAAGAAGAATAAGAAGAAGAAGAAGAAGAAGAAGAAGAAGAAGAAGAAGAAGAAGAAGAAGAAGAAGAAGAAGAAGAAGAAGAAGAAGAAGAAGAAGAAGAAGAAGAAGAAGAAGAAGAAGAAGAAGAAGCACGAGAAGAAGAAGAAGAAGAAGAAGAAGAAGAAGAAGAAGAAGAAGAAGAAGAAGAAGAAGAAGAAGAAGAAGAAGAAGAAGAAGAAGAAGAAGAAGAAGAAGAAGAAGAAGCACGAGAAGAAGAAGAAGAAGAAGAAGAAGAAGAAGAAGAAGAAGAAGAAGAAGAAGAAGAAGAAGAAGAAGAAGAAGAAGAAGAAGAAGAAGAAGAAGAAGAAGAAGAAGAAGAAGAAGAAGAAGAAGAAGAAGAAGAAGAAGAAGAAGAAGAAGAAGAAGAAGAAGAAGAAGAAGAAGCACGAGAAGGAATTTTTTTAAAATAAAATATACTCCTCTTTCAATGTGTATTATACAGGACGCAAATATTACCTTTATTTTGCCCAAAGAAAGTCCAAGTGGCTGCTTACATAAGCATGTGCAAACTTTTTACAACAATTGACTTGAAATAAATTCAACCTACCTGACATGAAATTTTTTTGCTAATACGTAACTGGTTTACAATAGATCTCCTTGTTTCTCACGATGACTATATACAATTTGATAAACAGCACATGCTAATGTCTATTTAGGAAGTGTGTTCTTCTAAGCAGCAAAATGCACTTTTGACTGCTTGGTTTTTGTAAAATGATAATAGTAAAGTTTAGAGACACCCGCACCTGCACTTCTTTTAGATGTCATTGATTTTACGGACACCCATGAATGGACAGCTTATTAATGTGAACACTTATAGAAATCCATGACTGGGCAGCTTATACATGTTAGCAGTTAGCAGTTATATACATCCGTCATTGGACAGGTTATACAATTGATGATGTTAGCAGTTATAGACATCCGTGATTGGACAGTTCATACAATTGATGATGTTAGCAGTTATAGACATCCGTGATTGGACAGGTTATAGATGTTAGCAGTTATAGACATCCGTGATTGGACAGGTTATAGGTGTTAGCAGTTATAGACATCCATGATTGGACAGGTTATTCAATTAATGATGTTAGCAGTTACAGACATACGTGATTGGACAAGTTATAGATGTTGATAGTTATAGACACCTGTGGCTGAACAGTTTACAGCTGTTAGCAATTATAGACCGTGACTGGACAGGTTATAGATGTTCGTTGTTATACACATTCTTGCTTGCACTGGTTAAAGACACCCGTGGCTGGACTGGTTATAGACACCGGTGACTGCACTTGTTATTGACACCGGTAACTGAACAGGTTCCAGATGTTAGCTGTTATACACATTCTTGCCTGCCCTGGTTAAAGACACCCGTGGCTGGACTGGTTATAGACACCGGTGACTGCACTGGTTATAGACACCCGTGGCTGGACAGGTTCCAGATGTTAGCTGTTATACACATTCTTGCCTGCACTGGTTATAGACACCCGTGGCTGGTCAGGTTACTGATGTTCGTTTTTATACACATTCTTGCATATACTGATTATAGACACCCGTGGCTGGACAGGTAACTGATGTTAGTTTTTAAACACATTCTTGCCTATACTGGTTATAGACACCCGTGGCTAGACAGGTAACTGATGTTAGTTTTTAAACACATTCTTGCCTGCACTGGTTATAGACACCGGTGACTTGACATATTTTTTTTAAAGATTTTAGCTGTTTTAGTCAGATATTTCTGCCTTTATCTCTCTCTCTCTCTCTCTCTCTCTCTCTCTCTCTCTCTCTCTCTCTCTCTCTCTCTCTCTCTCTCTCTCTCTCTCTCTCTCTCTCTCTCTCTCTCTCTCTCTCTCTCTCTCTCCCTCCCTGTTGTCTCTATATATCTCTCTTTATATATATATTTATGTATTCTCTCTCTCACTCACTCACTCACCCATTCATTCTTTCTCACTCCTTCTCCCGCTTTATCCCTGTTCATCAATCCCTTGGCCTTTTGATTACCTCTCTTTCTTCGCGCTCCAGGTATCAATAACGCTGCCCTCTCTCTCTCTCTCTCTCTCTCTCTCTCTCTCTCTCTCTCTCTCTCTCTCTCTCTCTCTCTCTCTCTCTCTCTCTCTCTCTCTCTCTAACTTAACTCTCTTCCTCTCTGCATATATTTCAGGACTCTAAATTTTGTTTGTCGAAATCTTTCAATCACCGTTTTTTCTGTCTTCGATTCTCAGTAGCTTGTTGTCTTCTGGACTCTCTACCATTATTATTATCACTATTTTGTAATATCCTTACTCGTTTATTTGTCTATCTGCTTCCTTAACCTTCTTTTTTTTTGCTCTTGTCTTTCACCTATTTTTATCGTTCTCTCTCTCTCTCTCTCTCTCTCTCTCTCTCTCTCTCTCTCTCTCTCTCTCTTTTTCTCTCTCTCTTTCTCTCTCTCTTTATATCTGTCTATCTATCTCTATATATCTCTCTCTCTCTCTCTCTCTCTCTCTCTCTCTCTCTCTCTCTCTCTCTCTCTCTCTCTCTCTCTCTCTCTCTCTCTCTCTCCCCACGACCGTCAATCTTGTTATAATTGGTTGGTTTACAAGCCAAACATCCGGCAACCCAGGCTCACCTGACACCTGGGGTAAACACAGATGCTACTTACAGTATCTGGAAATGTCGGGACGACCCCAATCTAAACTCCAGCCTTCATTATGATACAAAAACAAAATTAAAACTAAAATCACAAAAATTGTCCTGCTCAGCCGTATGGATTAGGTAAAAGAAGTTCACTAAAATAGATTTGGTTTATGATGTTATCTGATTCTGATTAGCTTAAATGTTTCTATTAACACAGATTCCGTCACGCAATTTGATTTTAATTTGTTTCTGTACTTAAAGGTAATTGATTAACCTTATGCCATCAGGTCACCGTATTGCATTCTAAATAATAATCTCAGGCAAGGTACGGCTCACACCAAAGTCGTTGCTTCCCAGATCAATAGTAGGATATGATCTGTCTTATCTATCACGAACTCCTCATCATGTTGATTAACAGTAATCTCATGATCACTTCATTTCGTTACTTCCTAATTCAGTCAAACGACCTGACTTTGTGGGAGAGTTACCACACAGGCAAGTGAAACCAGAGTAATCTTTGGCCACTTCTCATTCTAACAGAGGATTTACAATGAGGAAATATTTTTCTAATATTTAAACCCGTGACATAAAAAAGGTATTTACGAATTCATAATACATTTGTAGCAAAAGAAGTGAAACCGGGCAGCAGATATATTTTTCTAACATGACTTTTAGTAAAGTCTATGCTTCTAAATATCTAGATATCTTTAGCCATCCCTCACTCCAATTGCAAGGTCTGAATATTGTTCACCAATCAATTCTTCAGCGACAAAGAGGAGTCCAGTTGAATCCATTATTGCCGCAGCTTCAGTATAAGTTTGCTCATTTCGCCGTGTTCGGAGTTTGATTTGTAGCAAGAATCAAATCCAACTGATATGATAAAAGCCATCATTGTAATATATTTATAATTTTTTTTGTTTCTGCATACCCGCATAGTAAAGGCATCAAGGCTTATGTTATGAGACTTTAAGCTTCGTATGAAGGTTTTATCATGAGCGAAACCGAAGACTGAGAAATCAGGATATATGGAGTCTAGAGTAAAACAAAAAACGAATCGTAGCAGAGATGTAACAGTAAAGATATTAGGCATTATCCATACATATCACCAGAGGCGAAAAAGGACTTTACACTTATACCCTACCCTGATAGCAATGGAACTGAAGATTTTGGATTTTTTTCTTACCCTATCAGCAGCGGAAGTAAAGATTTAAGACATTAATCTGACCTTACCATTAATAGAAATAAAGATGTTTAGAAGTTTCTCCTGCCGAGATAAATCGAAAAAAGAGATATCTGAAGTTATTTCTACTCTAGTAATGATGTTAAACGTAGTTTGTGGCCTGGGACGTGGAAACTGTTTTAAATTGTAAACAAATTATAAATCAGGCTTACCAAAAGCACCAGTCTCTCAAAAAAGATTATGACACAGTTCTAACGTCAGTGCCAATTTCCTAACTAGAAAGCCGTCGAGGCCTATGAAAGCTCCAATCTTTTAAGGCGACAGTAGTTTGGGCTTGTCATTATTGTCAAAGGTGCAGTGCCGAAACTTGGCTTGAGGAAGCGATAAAATTAATCTCTAATGCAACAAGTATATAAACTTATTGTTTGTTCCAAATTAATGAATAGGAAGACTAGGATATAGACTTGATGTTAGCGTCAAACGATTACGAACACAGGGATTTGGACTAAATATTTGCGTAAAATGATAGGAAGACAAGGAAATAGACTTCATGTTAGCATCGAATGGTTATAAACACAGGATTTAAATTAATATTTCTGCGTAAAATGATAGGAAGACAAAAAAATAGACTTGATGTTAGCGTGAAATGGTTATAGACACAGGGATTTAGACTGAATATTTGAGTGAAATAAAAGGAAGACAAGGAAATAGACTTGATGTTAGTGTCAAATTATTATAGACACAGCGATTTAGGCTGATTATTTGCGTAAAATGATTAGGAATACAGGGACATTGTCTTACTGTTAGTTTTGATATTGATAACAAGGGAGATACGCATAAGATACAGTTGCTATTTGCACCAATTGATTATTAATACAAGGATTTAGACTAGGTGCAAATAGGGAACATTGATTTCTATCTAATAAAGTTAAGCTGTCTAAGATGAAAGGTTCCAAGCAGCAAAGAGTATCCTAAGTTTGAGAATGTCAATTTATATAGGCGCCCTTACTTGCTCAAAGGGCAAGGGATGAGGGTGTATTTTCGCCAGCAATAGGTTAATATTTCTTTCGCTTATCTTGAATTATATTAAAAGTCTGTCTATTTGAAAAGAGAGAGAAGTTGCTAAAGAAGTTGTGGTGTTTGTGATCGAAATTAACACACATTCACTCCTCCAACCACCAGCACCACCTCGTTCAGAAAGGACTGGAGACAGCACTTCATTTGATGCTGCTTTTTGTTTCTTCGAGGAAGAAGCAAGTAAACAAATGTATTGAAGATTATCATCTCTGGGATGTCAATAACCCTTCGGAATTTATGGGCCTGGGGATGAAAATAGAATTCTGTGTAGTATTTTACTTTAGGTGTCCCTCCACGTTTGATCAGATTCGCGTGGTGTAGAGCCATTGTGTAAGCATGATGTTTGTTATGGCTGGGAGAGGGACCCCCTGCCCCTTCGTTTTCTAAGACAGCAAATGAGCCTGTGAAGAGCGGTCCTGAGTGTACACTTACTGTGTTCAGGCGAAACTTGAGGCATGCGTTTGTTTTCATCTGCAAGAGATGTTGATGGTAATGGTATGTTGTGTTTGCTTGTGTTGGGAAGGATATCTCTGCGATACCATCTATTAAGATCGTCAAATAAAGAGCTAGGAATGTATTGTGTTAATTTCAATACTGCTTTATTTATTGGCAATCTTATTGCGGTTAATGGCCCCACAGTTAATAGAAGGCTTGGAGACTTTTTGAGGTATGATTGTTACATATGCGCTTTCTTACTAAAAAAGCTATCAATTTTATCTTCAAGGAATCTAAATAATGTCTCAGTTAGGTACATCTCTACATGTTGAACATGTGAATACAGAATTTATTGGGATGGAGGACACGTTGTGCTAGACACTTTTAGAGGTTCAGTGGGTTACAAAGAAAAATGGAATTTAATTTCGCTGATCTTTATGTAATGTTAATTAGTTAATGTTCTATAAGCGCATTTTCAACATTTCCTAACAGGCCATAATCAATATGAATACATTTCCTGACAGGCCATTATCAATATGAATACATTTCCTGACAGGTCATTATCAATATGAATACATTTCCTGACAGGCCATTATCAATATGAATACATTTCCTGACAGGTCATTATCAATATGAATACATTTCCTGACAGACCATTATCAATATGAATACATTTCCTGATGGGTCATTATCAATATGAATACATTTCCTGATGGGCCATCATCAATATGAATACATTTCCTGACAGACCATTATCAATATGAATACATTTCCTGACAGACCATTATCAATATGAATACATTTCCTGACAGACCATTATCAATATGAATACATTTCCTGATGGGCCATCATCAATATGAATACATTTCCTGACAGACCATTATCAATATGAATACATTTCCTGACAGACCATTATCAATATGAATACATTTCCTGATGGGCCATCATCAATATGAATACATTTCCTGACAGACCATTATCAATATGAATACATTTCCTGATGGGCCATCATCAATATGAATACATTTCCTGACAGGTCATTATCAATATGAATACATTTCCTGACAGGTCATTATCAATATGAATACATTTCCTGACAGGTCATTATCAATATGAATACATTTCCTGACAGGTCATTATCAATATGAATACATTTCCTGACAGGTCATTATCAATATGAATATATTGACATTTCAAATAATTATTCAAGGGAAAAAATATTCGTCCACTGCTCTTTTCCCGCCTCAGTGAGGACGGTGAGTGAAGTGCCGCATCCCTCACACACACACACACACACAGGCAAGCCACAGCTCGAACTCCGGAATTCCTGGTTCGCAGGCCACGTGATAACAACTAGATCTACATCTAGTCGTCACTGTCTAGTGGCCCAGCAAGTTTTGCGGGTGTGGTTCTGTTGCAACATCCCCTGAAATCAACAAATGCATGGTGTCCTTATTTTAGCAGGATTGTGTGCGATGACATTCAAACCCTCATCATTCTGCTCATCTCCGCAGGGCTTCGCCACATCTTCTATGTAAAATAAGAATTATATGACCTAGTAGAGGACTGACTGTATCAGACAGTGATTAAACAGGACGCGAAAATTTGAGCTCGAGTTTTCCACTCTGTGCTGCTGTTAAGCTCACAAACCGATGAAAATAACCTCGGCACTATAGTTCTCAAGTTTTGACAAGCGAGACGAGAGCGGGGGCTTTCTAAAGACTTTTAAAGACACTCGATTAGATACAAGTACGGTAACCATAGTGGTGGTCTGGGTTGCTTTCTAGTCGCTTGTCAGAAAAAATAATCTTTACATACTTTAGTACGAACTGGAATTTAAGTCAGGAAGCCATTTTCTCTTTCTACTGAATAGTAACTCTAGAAACTTAGAAGAAATTTAAATGAATTGCGACGTTTGCTCCCCTCTAACTTCGCCCACAGAGTGCATCATTTAATTTTCTCTAGCTCTGTACTCACTGACGTGTTAAACTAGGAACAATAAATTATTTGAATTATCAATATAAATGGGTGATCTTTTACTTTATGTCCAAAAAATGTGGTAATAAATTAGAGTTGGGAAAAATTCAATAATGTTGAAAGTTCTTTGTTGATTTAGTTTATAAATGCTTAGCACCTGGTTCAGATATCTTCGTATTATTACATATTGCTCACATCAAATTGCTTGTTACGTTTGTCTTTTCAGACTTTGACATTTTCGTTGCCTTGAGGTCACCGTGTTGCTTATGGTTCATTGGTCTCCGGTTAAAGAAGTAAAGAAGAAAACTGTGACATTTTTTATTGTACAGGAGTAAAAAGAAAGCTGGATGCATTACAAACTTATGAAAGTGGAATGCAGATATTTCAAACAGATTTCTTATTGAATGTATTCCAGACCAAGAATTTTTTTTTATTATTTTGGTCTCTCTTTTTTTTTTTAACGCTTTTTATTATCGTTTACAGTGTTCATATTTTTCGCAAGTCTGGCGCGACTTGCATGCTTGTTCAGCTGTTCCTGTTTTATTTCTCACCTCTACACTCAGTCTGGAATGCGGAAAAAAACATGGGAAGGTTTTGGAGAAAAAAAAAACCCACTGAAACAGACAGTGAAATATCTTCAACAATAATTCTATGGGCGCGACTTCATTGTTAAAACAGAATCAGAAGGTTCGGCTTTAAAAAATCAAATAAGAACTTTAAAAAAAAAAAAACACCTTGGTTTGAAAATCTCATGCGTGGTTAGATTCTAACGGGAGTGCCCTGTGAAAGTTTATTTATTTTTGTTCATTTTTTTTTTATTTTATTTTTTGTGCATTCTATTCCGGGTTGCGGACGTGCAATGGGCGCACAGCACCGTGCAAGTTTTCCTTCAACATCAAGTTTTTGATCGTGGCGCGCAATGCATGCAGAACTAACGGCTGTGTAGCCTGCTGCCTGGGTTGAGTGAGTGCAACCTCTGAGGGGAAACATGGGAACCAGCCAGCCAGACACACGAGAAGGATCCGAGCAGCGCTACAGCCTATTTTCTACCTTGCTTTTGTTTTCATGTTTAGCGAAGAAGGCACGTGAGTGTTTTTTAAGGGCACATGAGATTGTGAAAGTGTATAAATAGCCACAGACGAGTCACAAGAGGAAAAAGATGGCTGTAGAAAGAAAGAGATAGAGAGAAAGAGATAGAAAGATTTGGGGGAGAGGAGAGGTTTAAAGAGGAAACGCCTAATTGGGAGGTCAGTAAAAGAACCAGATTGTGAAATGACGGGTGGAAAGGTGTGACGGTCCGGGAGAGGAGGCAGACAAGGAGAATAGTTATAGTGGATGAGGAAGGAGATACGATGGATCCGACAGACAGACAGACAGACAGATAAGTTAAGGACAGTGCAAGAACTTAAGAAGATAATACTTCATACTCTGTCCCCTTAAACTAAAAAAAAAATAGTGATTTTTTATTATTGTTATCATTTTGTATTTTTTTAAATCATTGTCATAATAATAATAATAATAATAATAATAATAATAATAATAATAATAATAATAATAATAATAATAATAATAATAATAATAATAATAATAATAATAATAATAATAATAATAATAATAATAATAATAATAATAATAATAATAATAATAATAATAATAATAATAATAATAATAATGATGATGATGATGATGATAATTAATGTTGTTGTTGTTGTTGTTAATTTTCGTTTGATTTTTATTTATCTTGTTGAGTAATCTAGCTTTTGTATGATATTTTTTTCAGCTACATTTTCCCAATCATCTCTCTCTCTCCTTCTCTCTCTCTCTCTCTCTCTCTCTCTCTCTCTCTCTCTCTCTCTCTCTCTCTCTCTCTCTCTCTCTCTCTCTTTCTCTCACACTCCCACATACACACACTTTCTCTTTCTCACTCCCTCCTCTCTCTCTCTCTCTCTCTCTCACCTTCTCTCTCTCTTTTTCTCTCACACTCCCACATACACACACTTTCTCTCTCTTTCTCTCTCCCTCCTCTCTCTCTCTCTCTCTCTCTCTCTCTCTCTCTCTCTCTCCCTCTTTCTCTCTCTCTCCCTTTCTCTCTCTCTGTCTGTCTTTCTCGCTATCTCTCTTGCTCTCTCTTTCTCTCTCTCCCTCTATCTCTCTTTCTCTCTCTCTCTCTCTCTCTATCTCTCTCTCTCTCTCTCTCTCTCTCTCTCTCTCTCTCTCTCTCTCTCTCTCTCTCTCTCTCTCTCTCTCTCTCTCTCTCTCTCTCTCTTTCTCTATCTTTCTCTCTCTCACTCCCTTCTCTCTCTCTCTCCTTCTCTCTCTCTCTCTCTCTCTCTCTCTCTCTCTCTCTCTCTCTCTCTCTCTCTCTCTCTCTCTCTCTCTCTCTCTCTCTCTCTCTCTCTCTCTCTCTCTCTCTCTCTCTCTCTCTCTCTCTCTCTCTCTCTCTCTCTCTCTCTCTCTCTCTCTCTCTCTTTCTCGCTATCTCTCTCTTTCTATCTCTCTGAAATCAATTTTCCCTTTTTTTTTCTGTGCAACTTCCCTCCTCTCCTTCTCGCTTTTTTACTCTCGTTGTAGGAAATTTTGTTTTAATTTGAATTGTTTCATTTTTAATGTTCAAAAAGCCAACAAATGATCTGTACCAATGTATACGGAGAACCAACAACAAGACATATTAAGATAGTAAAAAGTGCCCGTTGCTAATACTGAGAAACTTGGGCCGCCAGCAGTTGGTTTGAACAAAGCATTGGAATAATTAGGATCCACAAATTGGAAAAAACGTCGTGGAGACTGTATCACTGTCCGTGAAGGAAAACATCTACTCTTACAACGTAGCTATCGTTGATGTAGTTTCGAATTTCGTTTTTTTAATTGCATTGACAATTTGGTCTTAACCTCGCGTTTAAACCCACCTGACAAAAATCAGAATAATTTATTAACAGATCATGAATAGCGTGAAGGCTCAACCAAGGTTCTATAGCTAAACCTTCGTTGTTCTCAACACCAGGGTCGAACATCTTCATTTTGATGATATCTCTATGTTTGTAGGGATAATAAGGCCAGCATCTTATCAATTCCTGAAAACAAAATCTACACGTCGGCTCTCGCTACAAAATCAGAAATGTCCTGATGGCTATCATTAAATTATAGAGAATAACCATATTGGTTTACAGCCACTGCAAGAAATTGATATCCACAATCAAAACACAGATCACAATAAAGTCTTTACATCTCACTCAACCATGTAAAGCAAAAAAGATTGAAGAGCCGCGTTATCAATCTCCGCCATCCCTCTGTGACTCAAAACCTAGTGTAACCCCCAAACAACTAGCTGGAGTGTCCCAACACCAAGACATCGGTCAGCTAGAGAGCAGGTAACTCCAGATAGTGCTCATTCTAGGAAACCGCGGCTGGCGCTCCTAACCTGGTGTAACCCCCAAACAACTGGGCTGGAGTGACCCAACATCAAGACATCGGTCAGCTAGAGAGCAGGTAACTCCAGATAGCGCTCATTCTAGGAAACCGCGGCTGGCGCTTCTAACCTGGTGTAACCCCCAAACAACTAGCTGGGGTGTCTCAACATCAAAACATCGACCAGCTAGAGAGCAGGTAACTCCAGATAGTACTCGTTGTAGGAAATTGCGGCTGGCGCTCCTAACCTGGTGTAACCCCCAAACAACTAGCTGGGGTGTCCCAACATCAAGACATCGGTCAGCTAGAGAGCAGGTAACTCCAGATAGTGCTCATTCTAGGAAACCGCTTTCTGTCGCTCCTAACCTGGTGTAACCCCCAAACAACTAGCTGGGGTGTCCCAACATCAAGACATCGGTCAGCTAGAGAGCAGGATTATACTCTCTCACAAGTTAATAGAAAGAAAACCATTACATAGTGGACTTTCAACAGAAAAGTTTTTAGAGAACGCCGAGACTGAGTCATCATTAATAGAGAAAGCAATGTTTGGCTCTTCTCCAAACAGAAAATCGAAAATTGATTTTTTATCCTCTACGAACGAGGAATTTCACTTTACACGTTTGTAGTTTCTAGCCTTAGATCAGCGTTATGAGCAGCGAAAGGAACACCTTCGCCTTAACGGTTAATGTGCCACTTACTAGATCGACAATCTTGTGGAAATTAGCATTAGCTGCTTTGGAGGTCTCTATAAAATTACTAGAACTATAAAAATTTCCACAGTAAGGTCTTTTTTCTACCGTCATTATTTATTTTTATTTACAATATGTCAAAATCGTTCTAAACCATGACATAAATGTCAGTCAGTAGTAAAATCACCAATAACTGAAGGGATCACATGGAAAGAAGTCGTCTTGGAATTGAATTCGTCTAAAGTTGAGGCCTATAGAATGGGCACACAATTACTACTGGAGAGTTTGACTAAGTTCCAGGCCCACTGAATGGGCACACAACTAATACTGGAGAGTTTGACTAAGACTCAAGCCTCAAGAATGGGTTAATAATTTCTACTGGTTAGTTTCACTAAGACTCAAGCCTTGTGAATGGGCACACAACTACTGCTGGAGAGTTTGACTAAGATTCAAGCTTATATTGAATGGGCCCACAACTACTGCTGGAGAGTTTGACTAAGATTCAAGTGTATTGAATGGACACCCAACTACTACTGGAGAGTTTGACTAAGATTCAAGTGTATTGAATGGACACACAACTACTGCTGGAGAGTTTGACTAAGATTCAAGTGTATTGAATGGACACACAACTACTACTGGAGAGTTTGACTAAGATTCAAGTGTATTGAATGGACACACAACTACTGCTGGAGAGTTTGACTAAGATTCAAGTGTATTGAATGGACACACAACTACTGCTGGAGAGTTTGACTAAGATTCAAGTGTATTGAATGGACACACAACTACTACTGGAGAGTTTGACTAAGATTCAAGTGTATTGAATGGACACACAACTACTGCTGGAGAGTTTGACTAAGATTCAAGCTTATATTGAATGGACACACAACTACTGCTGGAGAGTTTGACTAAGATTCAAGTGTATTGAATGGACACACAACTACTACTGGAGAGTTTGACTAAGATTCAAGTGTATTGAATGGACACACAACTACTGCTGGAGAGTTTGACTAAGATTCAAGTGTATTGAATGGACACACAACTACTGCTGGAGAGTTTGACTAAGATTCAAGTGTATTGAATGGACACACAACTACTGCTGGAGAGTTTGACTAAGATTCAAGTGTATTGAATGGACACACAACTACTGCTGGAGAGTTTGACTAAGATTCAAGTGTATTGAATGGACACACAACTACTGCTGGAGAGTTTGACTAAGATTCAAGCTTATAATGAATGGACACACAACTACTGCTGGAGAGTTTGACTAAGATTCAAGTGTATTGAATGGACACACAACTACTACTGGAGAGTTTGACTAAGATTCAAGTGTATTGAATGGACACACAACTACTGCTGGAGAGTTTGACTAAGATTCAAGTGTATTGAATGGACACACAACTACTGCTGGAGAGTTTGACTAAGATTCAAGTGTATTGAATGGACACACAACTACTACTGGAGAGTTTGACTAAGATTCAAGTGTATTGAATGGACACACAACTACTACTGGAGAGTTTGACTAAGATTCAAGTGTACTGAACGCACACACAACTACTACTGAAGAGTTTGACTAAGATTCAAGTGTATTGAATGGACACACAACTACTGCTGGAGAGTTTGGAGAAATCGAATCAGGTCTTTTGCTACAGAGCTGAAAATACCAGCCACCATATATACAGAAAGGTTCTTTGGTGATCAGTTTGGTACTCAATCAGCTTTATGCATCATGATGGAACCCACTGACATTTAAAATTTCTGCTACCGGCTCCTGTAATTTATCGGTGAATCAATCTCAGAATTAGCTTCCACCTTGGTGAGGTGGTACTATACTGACATAGGATGAATGATGAAGTTCGTGTTTTCAGATCGGCGAATGTCTTGTTGCATTTAATACTGGAGAAAGACTTATTTTATTTATGCATGATTGATGAATGAATTTCTTGAATCATATAAGATTCGAGAATGGCTGCATTGAACCTTTTGTAATCTGAAAATAAGTTCTTCTCGAACGTTGAGGGAAGAAGGAAAAGAAGAAACGGTTGATTGAATTCAGATAGATGCCATAGAATTGGTATTGAGACGGGAGGCGCTTCTACAACAATCAAAGAATAGCGCCCGTCCCTCGAGAGCTGCGTGACCATCTGGTGTCGGATTTTCGGGTCGGCACTCGAAGGAAACGTGTTGGAAACCTTCTGACCATAAGTAGTGAAGAGAATCTGTGTCTAAGTGTATTATGATGTATGCTCCACAAAATAGGGATCACACAGAATCACTTACAAGCTCTCCGGCATGTCCCGATTATTTTCGTGTATTTCAAGAGACGCCATAAATGTTTGGGTCAAAGAAGGTGGAAACTATTCATACTTTAATTGTTATAAATGATAGTGTTCTGATGGTTTATTATGCAGTAAAATTTCCTAAAATATGATTATTATATTATTTTCATCACAATTGTACATTTTTGAAAGTTTGAAAAGAATTGTTTGAAGTGTTCTTAATGCATAAGAAATGAAATCATTGTGGGTGACAGTGTGTTGTATTATGTTGGTGCTCGTTGTTCTTTGTTCCGTTCGATTTTTCTTGTTTCCAAAATTTTTCTAGGTTCGGAACATACTTTTTTTTCCTATATCTTATAGCAAAAGTTAATAATTCTTTTTTTTTAATTCCTTATAAGTTAGAAAAGCTTTGGAATCAAATTATAAACATAACTCAATTTGTGAATCCTCTGTGCTTAAAAAACGTCAGGGCTTGTCTGTTCTTCAGTCAACTCTATTCTACTACAACATGACTTTAGAATTGCAATATCCAAAAGTAAGTCATTTGCTGTCATAGGTTAGATCTAGATCTACTACTAAAACGTGCCAATAATGGACCGAACAGGGTAGGCATTGATTAGACTGACTTCGTCAAATACGTTTATTGCTTTAAAGTACTAAAAAAATACTGGCCGCTTGAAGTAAACTAAACGGCTTTATAACACTATTTCTGGCATTTTCATCACACGTTTTAGGTCTAGATGTTTATCTAGGTCTATTTCTGTGATGAAATAATTGGTATCAGTTGCATTTTTTTATTTTGGATTACTGTATTTAAATTTATTTATAGAGTAAGTTTGTGAATCTCTTTTATTATTTTTTTTTTAATTATAATAATGAAAAAATTGCACTTTCAGTAAAATTCCAAGGCCTTAGTCTGTAGCAGACAGGGGTCTAATTTAGGTAAAACTTTCATAGTTTCTCCATTTTTGTGTTTTATTGACTTTTCAATTAGCAACGTAAGTAATACATTTTTATATATCGATGAGGAAATATGCTATTAGGGTACCCGCTTTAAGCTTGTAATCATGGAAAGGAACTTTGTTGTTTCCAAAACTAGTATGGTGGATGACCCCTAGACTGCAGAAACGAAAGTTCAGAAAAGTGACGTATTTGCTATATCGTGATGTCTGAGTGTCAGCACTAATCTGTGGTATGTTCCGCAAAATTGAGGGGGTTTATCATGAAGACTTCCCACAACAAGATGTTACAGATCAAAGTATATTCAACTTTTATTTTCGAACTTTATCTTTCGTGACCTGGAAGGGCTCATCACTATAATTACACATGCAACATTTTCATTATAGACGAGTATCCATCCGATGCATCAACAACCACAATGATAACAATAAATAATGTGGTATGAAAGCAGACAATGTTTCCATCTCAAATGATGCCCAGTCTGTTCGCGTTTTTGTCGTTCAGCATCCGTAGAAATAAAATGGCATGTCTGGCTTTCGAGTAACTTGAACAGAGAAAAGGAGTAGCCAATGAGAGACATTCAGATAGACAGACAGACACGTAGAAGAATCTAAATATAAGGATAGTGAGATATTGAGTGCGTTAGAGAAGAGAAGAATTGTGTGTGCATGTGTTTGTGTGTTTTAAGCGGAGAAGGGTGAGCGGCTGTGGGGGAGGGGGAGGATAGAGAAAGAAAGAGGTGGCATGGTATTATTTCTAGAAATATTGTGTATGGTCTCTGTACCACACCCATGGCGGTTTACGGCCTATCACACTCGGTTACCTTGTCCACACTGAAGGTTTACGAGACGCCTTACATGGCTGTACAGCCGTATTCTGTCCAATATGACAAGGTGAGCAAGGCGCATACATCAAAATTATAGGTTCGTCGAACTTAGCCATGGGCATTACATCATAATCACCAGCAAGACGACGACGATGAAGAAGA